>JASPKZ010002880.1:0-98883 GCA_030220185.1 Diploptera punctata
CATAAACTAACAGCTTATTAATACCATTGAGTTGTAAGCAAAGAAACGATATATTTCGATATCATGCAAAAAGAGGTAATGTATAAGTTAATTAGGTAGACCCATATATTATTTAATCGTAATTAAATAAGAAATCGAAGTCCCTAAGCATTGCTACCATGTTATTATTATTATTTTTTTTTCCCCAATAACCCTAAGTTGTCATTTCGGCATTTCTGGCGTTCTCTCCTGGCATGACGTACTAGTAACCCACTTTTGAGATTGCGGCACCTGGAAGGCGGTGATATGAGAGTTGATGATGACGGTAATGATGCACCAGGAGAGACCTTAAACCAATTAGGCGAATATGATATTGATGATAATGATGACCAGATGGTGTTCGGGGACCGTTTGGGCCTTAAAGTTTCCTGACATTTATCTTACAGGTGAGGAAAAACCCCGAAAAAACCTCACCCAGGAAACTTGTTCCGACCGGGGATTGAACCCGGGTCCGCTGCGTGACAAGTCAACATGCTACCTCGAGGCCACAGCGGTGGACCTATCGTCTTATCTTGAATTCAGTATTAAATAAATATATTGAACTCGTGTCCACCTCAGGGTCGGGTCGAGCGATGGGATGAGATGAAGCCTTCTATTACCCATCCAAGTGTTTTGTGCAGGCGGAAAATATGTTAACTAACAAACTGTCTTTCTCTTTCTATTCCTTACTATGTTGCCACTTCCTGTCCTTTGTATTATGTTGTTTGATTGGCAGGTAGAGAGCTGACAAATACTATGTATTTTAATGATCCGTCGTTCTGCGCGGTCAGTGGCAGAATGACTAACTTGACAACCCTGTTACTTTTGGGGCTACGTCTAGGAATGAGCTGTCCCTTCCTTGCCCTTCTCATTACATGTTGCCACTTGTGATTTATTGTGAGTCTGGTAATGGAGAGACGACAAATACTGTGATTTTAAATGATCCGACCGCTTGAGCGTTCCGTGCTTAAATGACTAATTTGACAACCATGTTAAGAACTTTCACACGTGTTTAGAGATTCTCCCCCAACATTTCAAGTTGAAACATTTCAATACGTGATCCGATGCACAGTTTTCTCCAACATCCCTTCCACAGATTCAGTAGATCGGCGACACTAGCGCTAAAACTCTTCCCCTCCGCCCGTGAACAGTTAACTTGGATGTGTAATATATAGAGATCTGTGAATGACAAGGGTGCCGGCCAACCACGCCTGACGGACCATCACTGGGGCATGTGA
Organism: Diploptera punctata; assembly: GCA_030220185.1. NCBI lineage: Eukaryota > Metazoa > Arthropoda > Insecta > Blattodea > Blaberidae > Diploptera > Diploptera punctata. The sequence goes on from JASPKZ010002880.1 coordinate 1,257, forward strand.
ACGAAACGAAATGGATGAGATGAGTATGGAGAAATGGTGGAATGAAATTGTGGTAGGGGAAACTGGAAGAAAACCCTGAGAAAAATCTGTCGAAGCTTCGATTCGTCCAACACGGAACTCACTTGTTGTGACTATATTCGGTCTAATTTCCTGTAAAACACGATGTTACCTAAGAACAATGTTTCTATCGATTACAGTTCCACACAATTTAGCCATATGGCGGGTAAAAATAGCACCCAGTTCGGCCAATAGACGGTATCAACGGAGTAATACACTTTACAAGTTTGTTTTTGCGCTATAGTGGCGTTCTGTCGTACTTACAGCAATGGCGACCATGATTGAAAGTTCAATCTACTACATTTCGGGGTTCCCAACCTAAATAACTATAGGCCTACTGTAATATTACATGTTGTCTACCTCGTGAAGGAAGAAAAACCACTGTCCTTTATGTATACTACATACAATGTAAATACAACGATATATCTAAAAGAAACAAATCTGTGCATTTTAAATGAACCGAACTTTATTTGAAACAATATAAAACAACAAATTGGTATTTGAGCCATTTTATGCCTGATCGGTGTCACGGCCTGCTGTAGTCTCGACCAAATTATTTTAGGAATTTACCGTATGAACATTGGCCAGACTGTTAATGTTAGTCAGTTGTTTATAATGAACGTAAATATTTCCAATATAGATATTATTTTACGATTATTTATTATTTTGAAAACACCATCGTGTAAAAAATAATGTACAACACAAATTTGTGAAGTTTTTTTTTACAGAATCTCGGAAATTAAAAACGTCGCTACCGCTCGGTTTTTAATCACATCCTCTGTAAAAACAACTTCCCAACCTCGTGGTGTAATACACTATTACAGTACAAGTGGAACCCAGCTGGGATTGGTATAACTTCATGGCTAACAAAATAATATTCATAATCAGTAGAGCTAGGAATTTTAGGTGCAAAATTTTGGTGAAAAAGGTGCTTTAATTTAGCAGAAAAAGGTGCAAGAAAGGTGCAATTTTTTAAATAAAAGTTGCAAATTTCCCATGTAAATAATCATTAAAGATTAACAAAACCAATTACAACAAGTAACTAACGACACAAAATTCACGCTTGTTGTCTTATATTAAAGAGCCTGTGTAAGTACTTATGTGCTGCGTAACACGAATGTATCAATTGTTATTGAAATATCACAAAGAATGCACCTGATAACAGATCCGTCACTCTCAATTCCATCTGCACTAAACTTTTTAACAATATCACATAGTTTATAGGAGTTCACTTTCGGTTTCGGCATACTGTATACTGGTAACTCAGGAAAATAGCAGACCGCACTAGTCACATATTATTTTGAACTGAAACATTTATTCACGCACTCAACAACCTTCCTTGCTTGAACAATAGCTTTCGCATAACTGTGGTGCTATGAGGCGCAAACTAATTTAAAAGGAATAGCCTAACGGGATCGCACTGAAGTGGAAGTAATGTGATGTGGACTGATACCACATATCGTTACCAACCCTTGAAATCGTATTTGAATAAATGTAATATATATATATATATTATTTTGGTAATAAAATGTTCCAAAGGAGACAAAAAAGGTTTGAAAAGGTGCAAAATGTGCTTCCATTAAAGAAAATGGTGCAAAAAGGTGCTAGCATTGAAAAAAGGTGCAAAAAGGTGCAACTAAAACACAGTTAGGGGCATTTATTTAATGTTTTCTTTGCAATACTAGCTAATTTGAACATTATAGTAACAAAAAAAAAAGGTGCAGCACCTAAAATTCCTAGCTCTAGTTATAAGTTATGTATGTTTGTTGCAGAAATGGACGGGTGTTCTACTGTTCTGGCTCTTCTGCTGGGCTGTGTACGTGATACTTATTCAGTTAGAATCCGTTTTAATATCCATCCCTTTTTTCATCGGCTCGGACTGGGACCTTTTTCTGATAATTCTTTTACCGATCTTAACATTCGCAGCTGTGTTACTGATTACATGTAAGTTGTTTTCAAATGCTTAGCATTATATACAGGGTGACTCATAATTCCTGTTACAAACTTCTAGGGGTTGTAGAGGGGATTTCTAGATAAAGTTTTGATGAGGAACCCATGTCCGGAAATGTACCATTTCGATGTAAAATAAGTTTGAAGATCGAAACACAATGGGCTGATATCGTGTGTCTTGTTTCTCAGAATAAGTATTACAGACTTCTAGGAGTTGTACACGTGACTTAGTACATAAAGTTTTGATAAGGAACCCATGTCCGCAAATGTACCATTTGGATAAAAATTAAGTTTGATAATCGAAACAAAATGGGCTGACATGTTGCGTCTCGTGTTTAGGAAACTTCTAGGATTTGTACTACAAGTGTGTTTCCATGTGGCGACCCTGTTGTTCGTTGCACAAAGTGTGCCTTTGAGTGGGTCCCTGGAAGGCTTAGATTTACTATTGAACCCTCTGAAACTATTAGGTGCAGGAGTTCACCTGAAGTGAAAATTTAAAAATCGCTCTAGCGGTCACATTTTACGATGTTTCACAACGAAACTCATAATATGCTATTAAAATAATAAACCGAGGTAGATATTGTCCAAAAATCAACGAAATCCGACAATTAGAAGTGGAGGTTTACTTGAAACCCGAAATTGGAAACACACAAACACAAACAGTTGAATAGTATAATGAGAAGTTAGACTTCTGACTGTCTTTTGTTTTGGTTTCACACACAAACAGTTGAATATACATACTAACTTATATTTTATTTCATGACAATCCTAGCCCTTGTTATTATTGTTATGTTTCAGTTCTGGATGTGTTTTCATGTATCGTAGTGTACAGCAGGATAAAGGAAATTGAACCATATGTAGGCACGTATCAATCGATAGCAACACCAAATTACAATCGAGATTATGAGCTTTACCCTCGACAGACGGATCAGAGTGCGTGGTCTCTTTCAGAGCAGCAGCAGACGTACCCAGTGTATCCACAACAACAGCGACCGTTTCAGGCTTCAGCGAATCCTGCGCTTTATCAATAACAGTGTTCATGATAAACACAGTACAACCATTTACAACTTTATTCTCATTTGGAATTAAATTTATATTTTTGGTGCACAAATTGAAAGAAAAATATCTAAAAATAAAAACTTTTTTACAAATTTGAAGAACTTTTAATTACTTAAATTAGGGATTGCTTCTTATTTGGTGTTAAATTTAAGTTATACAGGGTCTTCATTTTAAGATGCTCCCCTCTTCTAGCTGAGGTCACTCCATGTGGGTTTCGTAGTGGACGAAACGGAGCTTGAGCAATTTTTCTTGGGGTTTTCTCCCGTTTCCCCTGCCACAATTTCATTTCACCTGGATGAATCTTACTCCCACCTCATTTCCAATAATATTTATTGATATTGACTCCAAAATAAATAAATTTCAGACGGTGTGTGGAACAATACAGAGAACATTCAAAAATAAAATTAGAAAAGAAACCAAGATAAAATGTATAATGTTATGGCGGTTCCCACAATATTGTATGGATGTGAAACTTGGGCTCCACTGAAAAAACAGAAGGATAGAATACAGACGGCGGAGATGAGGTTCCTAAGAGAAGTAAAAGGATGTACAAGACTTGATAGAATAAGAAATGAGGATATAAGAGAAGAATTGAAAGTACAGCCTTTATTGGATAAGGTCACGAATTACAGACAGAAATTGATTGATCATATGGATGGAATGAGTAAGGAGAGATATCCATTGTTAGCAAGAAATTATCAAGCAAGAGGAAGACGTGATGTTGGAAGACCTAGAACACGTTGCGCAGATGCATTATGAAGTCGGAACGGGCAATTGCCTAATCCCTGGAGTGATGATGATGATTTATTTTAAGAATTTCTAATATGATTTTCATTCGTTGCGTAATATATATGTTATATATTTCACTTTTGCATAGAGATTTTTATATAACGTTCTGGAAGTTTCTTCCCTGAACACGTGACATACTTCCTTTGTCTTAATATTGCAAGTCATTTGGTAACTTTTATTCGATCATGTTGGCACTACAAGTTCTGTCTACTTCACTCGGGAGGCGCTAGTTAATGATTTTTTTTTTCTGTTGGATATTACTCCTTCTTTAAGGCAGTCTTTGTTCAATCATGGCCACCAATACAAATTACACTAAACTTTCAGAATTTTCCAGATACTTGTCCGAAAGTTCATAAATATCATTGCATCAGCTGCCGGCTCCAGACGTAAAGAATACCTGACAGTGTTCAGATGGATTATTGCGTGTCAGCATATCAGATTGCGAAATCGGAAATATTAAGAAACGTGAAGTTTGTGAAAGCAAGTGAAACAAACTAAATATTTGGGAATAATTATGGATCACATTGAAGGTATGGGCAAAGAGAACATAAAACATAGAATTGAATTGAGTAGCAAAATAATATCATCTTTAAATTCCATATGGTGTGATAAGCATATTTGGAAAGACACAAAAAAATATATTGGTAGAACATTGGTGGAATCTGTTGCAATGTATGGAAGTGAGGTATAGACAATCAATAAGTACTACAAGAATAGACTAATAGCTCTAGAATGGATTATTTACGCAGAAGTGCCAGAAAGTCTAGATTAGAACATGTCACAAATAAGGAAATTAGAAACATAATGGAAGCAGAAGAAACCATAATTGAAAGAATTTAGGAGAAGGAATTAAAGTGGTTAGGACATGTTTTAAGAATGGAAGATGAGCGATGGCCGAAGCAAATATATCAATGGCATCCGACCAGAAGGAGGAAGAGAGGGAGACCGAAGTTAACATGGAAGGAAAACATGAAGACAGTAATGCAAGCAAGAGGGCTAAGCATTGAGATGCCCAAGATCGTAGGCTTTGGAGGTTTGGCGCGGGAACACGCCAGCAGCTGTAAAAACCCGAAGGTAGATAGAAAAAGTTTGTGAAATATGAATTGAGTGAATAAATCAAATTATTTTTTTAAAAAATCGTATTTTTTGTAAAAGGAAGTATAAAATAAATTACGTTAACAAATCTATTTAAATGCATTTCGCTCTTTTTGTGGCCTTTGTAAAGAGCTCATGAACTTGGGCTCTGCCACAACAACCAACGTTTCTCCATACTCTTCTCATCCATATCCTTCATCTGCCCCTGTGATGGTGCGTCAGGCGTGGTCAACCGGCACCCTTGTCATTCACAGATCCCTATATAAAGGGCTTAATCTCAGCTTATCGCACGAACCGAGTTGAGAATTTATATTTTATTCAGTTAGTTACAGCAGCAAGAATTTCAAGAAGAGAAAAAATTAGGAACTCAGTTATAAGGGAGAAAATGAAGATTGAAGACACTATTTTAGATTATATTAAAACTCGGCAATTAAGATGGTACGGACATGTCCAGCGAATGGAAGAGGATCGACTACCAAAATCTGTTTTGGAATGGAAACCTGAGGGAAGACGAGACAGAGGAAAACCTAAACCTCCTGGGGTCAGGGAATATGTTTATATATGAAGGAGAAACATCTACAACCAGGAGATTGGATGGACCGACAAAATTGGCTATTAGTAATCGGAGGATGCCAAAGACATTAATCTACCGATGATCTATCTATCTATCTATTAGTTACACAGAAATAAGACAACTAAAAGTGGAGGAATTAAACACAACAATAGTGAAATGCAGAACAAACTCGAAATAACACTTGGCAAGGATGACTGAAAATAGAATACCAAAAGCAGTATACAGCTATTCACCAAGAGGAAGAAGAAGTCTGGGAAGACCAAACAAAACATGGAAACTGCAGCAATTTGGAGCCGCAACAGGCTAGTAAATAAGTCTAAACCGTGACGAAGAAGAAGAAGATTTAGTTAGTTATTTACGGAGCTGCTGCGAGAATTGGAGATATGGCGGATGGCTGAAATACAGTGAATAAGAAATCATGGACAGCCGACTAGAAGTGTTTCTTTCAGCGTGGGTAAAAGTTTTTTTTTTTCAGAATCATTCAGTTTTCATTAAAATACAACAAACTGAAATACGTTGTATCATTTCCATAGTATATGCTATAGAAACGAGTTTTAGGTAAGTTCAGAATAATGAAATGTATTTTGAAAAAGTTTAAAAATAGTAATTTATACTTAAGGAAAATTAGATTTTTTATAATTTATTCTGAGTTTATCTCTTATTGGACTGGATTTTTTTTAATTGTTAATCAAATGTCTAAAAGGAAATTGCAATTACAGGTGCGGCACAAGTCAGTTAACCACAGCACATGGTTGCAAGTAAAAAAAAAACAGATTGGTTGAAACTGAGGTTTGAATACAGGATGTTCGGTATATAATCATGACGTTGTAGCGTAGTGGTTAAGGCACTGAGCTACAAGCCGGAGGGTCGAGGGTTCAAGTCCCGTTGGGGTCAGGATTTTTAAACTGACCCAAACCCTCTGGCGGCACTATGGCCCTGGGGTCGACTCAGCCTCTAAATTAGTACCAGACGCTTGTTCTGGAGGTAAAGGCGGCCGTCACGCAGGGCTGACAACCCGGCTGACACAAAGTGCCGATTGTCTAGAAAATGTGGGAGCCTTAACCTCCTACTACCCCAAGGGCCTCCGGGCCTGTTGTGGGATGGCTCGGGATATAATCATAAACATTGTTGCTTGTCACCCGTGCTTCCCTATTCTCTCTCTCTCTCTCTCTCTCTCTCTCTCTCTCTCTCTCTCTCTCTCTCTCTCTCTCTCTCTCTCTCTTCTCTCTCTCTCTCTCTCTCTCTCTCTCTCTCTCTCTCTTCCTTCTTCTTCTTCTCCTCTCCTTACGTGCTTGTTAGTATTAGCTAGAATTAGATCACATAAGCATTGTATTTTGTCCACCGCTGTGGTCTCGAGGTAGCGTACTGCCTTGTCACGCAGTGGGCCCGGGTTCGAGTCCGGTCGGGACAGTTTTTCTGGGTGAGGTTTTTATCGGGGTTTTTCCTCACCTGTAAGACAAATGTCAGGAAAACTTTAAGGCCCAAACGGTCCCCGAAATCATATGGCCAATCGCAATCATCATCATTCATATTCATCTTAGATTAAGCTTAGGATTAGGGACTCTCCTGACGCACCACCATCATCATCACCCATCATATCATCGGGCAACGTAACCCCGCCCTCCAGGCGCCCAACTTCAGAACTGGGTTACAAGTACGCCATGCCAGAGAGAAACCAGGAATGTCGAAAGACAACCTGGGGCATTTGCAAAAAAATAATATCTTAAAATTGTAATAAATATGAAATTTTTGGTATAATTTTACTATTCGCTGGTTGAGTGGAAGGGAAAGCCTTATGGTTAACTCTGCCAGCTAAAATAAGCATTATTATTATTATTATATTATATTATATTATTATTATTTTGTTTTTTTTTTTTGTTATTTTTGGTTTTGTTGTTATTATTAATATTATTTTATTATTATTATTATTTTTTGTTTTGTTATTATTAATACTATTATTATTATTATTATTATTTTATTATTATTATTATTATTATTATTATTATTATTATTATTATTATTATTATTATTATTATTATTATTATTTTCATTGACTATTGACTTTCCTTCTAAGTGTCGGATTTACAAATATTTTTCTATACTCATGCTATTTCTTGCGAGCTGCCTCTCTTCGTGTCACCTCCGTACAATGCTGAATTCATTCCATCGTGGGAGTCCTATGCATTAGTACCTTTGTGCATCGCTTCAAACACTTGCTGATTGTTCCTATCATTAACCATTCTCTTACTTTAGTGACAGAAGACTACATAACAATGAACTACATGGTCTTTATAGGAAACCAGATATAATAAGAACAGTTAAGTCTCGTTGACTGCGATGGGCAGGACATGTTGCACGAATGGGGAATGAAAGAGGGGTATGCTGCTTCTTACAGAAAGCCAGAGGGAAAATGCCCCAGTAGGTAGAGCAAGAATGAGGTGGGAGAATAGCATTAACCACGATTTGAAGGAAATAGATACAGGGGATGAATGGGAAACATTAGGATAGGAATGTATAGAGAGCTTATGTGTGCGCAGATATGAACCTACGGCTTAGATAGTGGCAACAGGTAAGTAAGATCGATAAAAATAAGCAAACAATCGCAACACACGAGTTTCGTACTTTATGCGGCGGTGCAACCTGAATCCAAGATCATCAAGTGATTTTTAGAGGAATTAGCATTAGAAATTAGTTTTGTTTTTAATTTTAAATATCATGGATTTCAGGAATATTCTATCTATACATCATATAATTCTTCTGTACGTCCGTTTGTCACTGAACCCGTTCTAAACGGCTGAACCGATTTGATGGAATGTTTTGCGTGTGTTTGAGTGAGTCCCTGGATGGTTTAAATTCACAATTTTTCCCCTCTAAAACTATTAGGTGTAGGTGTTCACCAGAAGTGAAAATTTAAGAAAATCGCTCTAGGGTCAATTTGTTTTTATATTTCACAATGAAACTCAGTATATCCTATTCAAATAAACCAAGATAGATATTATCCAAAAATGAGTGATATCCACATTTAGAAGTGAAGGTTATCTTGAAACCTAAAAATAAAACTGACTAGCAACCGCCATGTTCGGTTCGTCTCTGCGTATACCATACAATTTAATTAACGTTTAAATATGTCATTTATTTAAGCATAGCAACGCACGCCGGGGATTAGCTAGTTCATTTTAATATGGTCAATTTTCAGATTAAAATGCTGCTGTAAAAATATTTAAGGTGATGCTAAGGTCAAATATTGTTTGTTGTGGATGTCCGTTGCGAATTGGGGCGATATTGATTGGAATATACTACATGGTAAGTTAACACATTATTCAGTATGTACTGCTCGACCAAGTCAAGTCTCCGTGCGCAATATATTTAGGAATATGCAGTAATTTGACACGAAATCATTTTGTTCAGCATGTACTGCTCGACCAAGTCGAGTCTGCTTGCGCAAAATATGCAGGAATACGTAGTAATTTGACACGAAATCATTCCAATGTCGGCATGTACTGTTCGGTCAAGTCGAGTCTGCATGAGCAAAATATGCAGGAATATGTAGTAATTTGACACGAAAGCATTCCGTTGTTAGCCGTGTACTGCTCGACCAAGTCTAGTCTCCGTGCGCAATATATTTAGGAATATGTAGTAAGTTGACACAAAATAATTTTGTTCAGCATGTACTGCTCGATCAAGTCGAGTCTTCTTGCGCAAAATATGCAGAAATATGTAGTAATTTGAAACGAAAGCATTCCAATGTCGGCATGTACTGCTCGGCCAAGTCGAGTCTGCATGAGGAAAATATGCAGGAATATGTAGAAATTTGACACCAAAGCATTCCGTTGTTCGGCATGTACTGCTCGACCAAGTCGAGTCTGCGTGCGCAAAATACGCAGGAATATGTGGTAAGTTGACACGAAAGCATTTCATTGTTCATTATTATATTTGAAATATAAAACAAAATACATTTAGGATAAAATTTCAAAATATAAAATGCTCTCTGACACACAAAGGAGAATGATATAAACAAAATGAGGTCATTAATGTTAGTTTCTATATTTGAAATTATGGAAATAATTGTTTAATTCTTGTAATATAATTATCTAACAGATGAATACAAAATGGAAGAAAATAATTAAATACATTAGGTAACAATCCGTAGTGACAGCAAGTTTTACAGAGTGAGAATAAAACAAATTCTGAAGTTTTTAATTTTATTTCAACAAGCTACTCTCAATGTAGTATATATGGGAAGAGTTAAAAATACTGTTTTGATTTTTATGTTCTAATATACTTTAATCCCTAGTTACACAATATAAAGGTAACTGACGTAACAATTAACGCATCTGCGTGGTGTAGCTAAGAGTTTGAATTAAAACAAAAACATCATTTGTTATTATATCAGTTTGTTCACATTCTACAACATTATGGCACGTAGGCACTTGAAAATCATTTTAATTGTCCGTATTACCACTTTGGGAGCTGGGAAGAAACTATTTTCGAGTGTTTGTCAAATTATTTTTTGCACTATAAAGCGTTGTCGTACTCTCAGCAAAGGCGACCACGATTGAATGTTCAATTTCCTAAATTAAACGACTTATAAATAACTATACAATACGCACACACTGTTGAGTAACACTAAGAAATTAGGACTGGAAGTAAATATCAATAAAACTAAATATATGGTCACACGTAGAAATTCATTATATAATGGAAATGGATAGCTAATGACAAATGAGGGAAATTTTGAGGAAGTGGCTGAATTCAAATCCCTAGGAACAATAATCACAAATAGGAATGAGATGCACAAAGAAATTAAACATAGGCTCAATTCTGGAAATGCGTGCTATTATGCATTGCAGAGACTCTTGATGTCCCAACTCCTTTCAAAAAACGTTAAACTGAAAATATATAAAACTATTATTCTACCAGTTATATTATATGGATGCGAAACATGGACTCTTACTTTAAGGGAGGAAAGGAGATTACAAGTATTTGAGAATAAAGTACTTAGGAAAATTTTTGGACCAAAGAGAGATGAAGAGACAGGTGAATGGAGAAGACTACATAACAATGAACTACATGGTCTTTATAGGAAGCCAGATATAATAAGAACAGTTAAGTCTCGCAGACTGCGATGGGCAGGACATGTTGCACGTATGGGAAATGAAAGACTTGCATGGAAGCTTCTTGTAGGAAAGCCAGAGGGAAAACGCCCAGTTGGTAGAGCAAGAATGAGGTGGGAGAATAACATTAACTATGATTTGAGGGAAGTAGATTATACAGGGAATGATTGGAAAGCATTAGCTCAGGATAGGGATGTATGGAGAGCTTATGTCCGCGCGGCCATGAACCTACGGGTTCGATAGTGCCAGTGAGTAAGTAAGTAAGAATAACAGTTTTATATATTTTCAGTTTAAAGTTTTTTGAAAGGAGTTGGAACATCAAGAGTCTCTGTAATGCATAATAGCACTCATTTCGAGAATTGAGCCTATGTTTCATTTCTTTGTGCATTTCATTCCTATTTGTGATTATTGTTCCTAGGTATTTGAATTGAGCCACTTCCTCAAAATTTCCCTCGTTTGTCATTAGCTATCCATTTCCATTATAGGCTATAGAAGTATCTAATAATGAATTATGTTTTAATTGCAGGTATGGTACTTTACAACTTTATCGGGTCATGTAATTAAACTAGTAACAATAAAACTAGACCCCACAAGTAAGTAATAACTACAATTGTACTGTAATAGTTACGTACGCAACAAGGGAAGTAAGTAGTACATTACCAGTCGAGGACGTGTTTGAGGACTAGCAAATAAGTTCCAGACCGTAATGTACTTACCTCCTGAATTGCGTATAATAAATTAAAAGTTCAAAATATAGTTGTAGAAATTCATAATTGCACAGTGTTATGCATCAAACGGCTAGGCGCCAACTGAGCTACCTGAATTACAATGTATATAGAGAAAGATTTGCGTTTAGATCGGTACTTGCTCAGGTAGCTCAGTTGGTAGAGCACTTGGTCTAGAGAACCAAGGGTCCCGGGTTCAAGTCCCGGTCTGAGCGTACAATTTTTCTCTTCAAATATGATTTATCCATCATTGAGATGTACGAAATCAATAATAAAAACTTGGAAAAAGCCGTACTGGCTGTAATGTATAATTCCCAAATATGTATTCTTAATAAAGGAGCCGCCATTTGCAAGATAGAAGCATGGCTTCACAGCATTTGGTGGATGGGAATTACAATGTATATAGAGAAAGATTTGCGTTTAGATCGGTACTTGCTCAGGTAGCTCAGTTGGTAGAGCACTTGGTCTAGAGAATCAAGGGTCCCGGGTTCAAGTCCCGGTCTGAGCGTATAATTTTTCTCTTCAAATATGTTACAGTATGTTTAAAAACAAGTTTACAATGTAATAAAACATGTTGCTGTGCACAAAGCTTGGCTCAACTGCACTTCTACTAGCGCTTGATTTTTCAGTTATGTTGTTGTAAACTGTAGCTCTTCTTCTGTATTTACTAACATTATTTAATATTTTAAACTTTTTCAAACAATTTTTATAACATTATTAGACAATTTTGAAGTATTTATTTAAATATGAAAATCACAGTATTATGACACTGTTAGGCAATATTGTGATGCTAACTGCTATTTTCTCCACAGTGTATATTACTTAGTCTATGATTTTTCTATCGCTGTTTTGAGTTATCGCTGGTTGGATCAGTGTTAGGGAGTGATAAGTAAGTGTACACCCATTTTTAATAAACGCTTGGTAATTTTAATATTAGTAATATTTTTTTAACATACATTTGGAGATTTATTGCAAATATTGGTCATTTAAATTTCATAGCGACGGATAGTAATCGAGGATGATAATCGATATGTGGTTCGATTCTGGGTTATTGCTGGCTCTATAAACTCTGGCGCATGCGCACTGTTGTTCTATAGGACTTTGAAAACATTTCACGCTAGTTTAAGTGCAGTTTTCCCCAAAGCTTTTTAAATTGTTATCTTCTTTCCCAATCTTCTCTATCTTCCCATTCCAATTCTTCCAGACCTATCTCCCTCATACCTCTTCTTATATCATCCATCCATTTAAATCTAGGTGGACCTCTCTTTCCTTTCCCAGGTGGAATCCATTCCAAAGCTTTTCTGGGTAATCTTTTCTCTGGCTTTCTACGTATATCACCATACCATTCTAGTTGTAAGAAAATCTAATCTTGAATATTGAATTTAGTGCTTTCATTTGTTGTCTGATAATTGTATTTTTTTCTTATTTTCCAATTTAGAATGTCTACTTGAGCGTCTGAAACAATTTCAGTAGACATAAGTTTTAAACTCAAATTTTTATTCAACTGCCAAGTTTCTGGATTGTATGTTAGCGTGCTTCTAATTATGGATTTATAAATTTGAAATTTGATATATATTCTTATGTTCTTAAGAAATATTATTTAAAAGATATAAAATGCGGAAGCTGCTGCACCATTATTATCCTTTCGTATTGTTAACACCTATGTATCAGTTAGTTCAGTTGATATTAAAAGACAATATTAGAATGTTATACGATACACTTAAACAAAATATAGAACGTATTCACGTAGACTTTCACGGCCGGAGTTGCTATGATGATCTTGTAGAAGATTTTTGGGCTGTTGCCGTGGTCGTGAGGCTTGTAGTTCCCCGACGTTTCGCCAGAGACTGCGTCTGGTATCCTCAAGGGTTGTCTTTGAGACTGGCAATTCTGTCCGCTCAGACAGGGGACAAAATTGCCAGTCTCAAAGACAACCCTTGAGGATACCAGACGCAGTCTCTGGCGAAACGTCGGGGAACTACAAGCCTCACGACCACGGCCTACAGCCCGAAAATCTTCTACAAGATCATCATAAAATATATAACATTTCTTCGAGGACAGTTACGAGAGAAAACAAAATGACTTCAACCACTTTCAACTTCATAATGACTTTTTGAGGATTTCAAAACGCAGGAAAATCAATAAAATGGAAAGAAGAAAGGAGACGGTACGACGAGACATGTCTAGGAAGAGTAAACCAGAGAAGCTACCTTCTCCTTCTTCTTAATTTCTCTGGTTTAGGCTACTGATTGTTCTGATTCCGTCCTTCACTAATATAGATCTTAGTACCATCTCTTGACCGAGGAGATCCACGGACATCATCTTCTTCATCTCGGTAAATAATAATGTAATGTATTTTATTTATGGTAATCTACTTTCTTCCATTTTTTCTACATATTCTTTCCACTGTTTCTTGTTATTAGATATATTTTTTTTGATAGAGTAGATCTGCAGTTCTTCACGGATATCATCGTTTCTTATCTGGTCTATTCTAGTGCAGCCTTTTACTCTTCTTGAAAATTCCATCTCAGCTGCTTGGATTTTACTTTCTTGTTTGGGTGGTGAAAATCCAAGATTCGTCCATATATTCAGAGTCCCCTTACGTAGCATGGAAACGGTAAGTTTCCGGACATGGTTTACAATTCTGAATATTATTATCAACTCAGTCCCCTCTACAGGTCCTAGACGTTTGTAAGAAAAATTTTAGAGCACCCTGTATAGGACACGGAGCGCTAGTGTTTTAACATTTTACTTTTTCAAATGTTTAATTCCGAATTCAAATGTTATCACGAAATTAAGAGTTTACGGAAACAGGCATTTTTACCCTATATTTTTCTTGTGTTAAGTAAAATGGATCACGACTTATAAATGTGAATCATAACTATAATTGTATTTCCCGATTCTTGAACTAGTTCATTTTAAACTACAGTGTGATTATAAAGTCCCAGTACATTTTGTGGATAACGTAGCGCAAATAAAACAAAAATTATAAGGTAGTTTCTACTATCAAGTTAGTGTTCAACATAACCTCCATCAATCTCAAAACATGTTTCCAAATGACGCACCGTCGCCCGGAAAACATGCACCAACATATCCTCTGTAATCATTTCACTCGCTTGGCGTATGCGTTCTTTCAGCACTTGCAGATTAGGAAACTTGGTTCTGTACACCTGTTGCTTGATGAACCCCCAAGCAAAAAAGTCCAGGGGTGCGAGGTCTGGCGAACGAGGTGCCCAGATACGAGGAGATGCCCTTTTGGGAAACCTGTCATTGAGATACCCGCGTATAGCCAGAGCAAAGTGTGGCGGTGCTCCATCTTGTTGTAACACCACTGTATCAATGATACCGTCTTGCTGTAACTGTGGCTGTAAGAAAAGTTGCAACATATCAAGATACACGTCTCCCGTGATGGTTTCCTTTGGAATCTGTCTCTAACTTCTTCGTACGACTGGCCTCTTAAATGCGCAGCAACAATCTCTATCCGCTCTTCAATGGTGAACATATTTGTATCTTTCGAATGGCTGTAACAGAAATACGATATGTAAGCGATTTCTTTAAAATGTACTGGGACTTTATAATCACCCTGTAGTTCATATTAAATATTCGTTGAAGTGTATTTAATCTCAATGAAAGACAATCTGAATAAAATACTCTTCTAATATAAACTTATACATTTTTTTTTCCAGAAAAAGATGAAGCGTTATGTATAAAAATCGAAATTTTCATAATGCATGCATTGATAATAATCGCATCCGCCATTCTGATTGCTGGGGTGGTACTGGTAAGTATATAGTTATGTTCCACAGATATAAGACGACCGACTGGTGGATTTCAAAAATGATTTTCTTTTCATCTCATTGTTTTGAATCTTTTATCACATACATTACGTGCTTATAGAAGTGTTTCTGGTGACGTTTGGTGTTTATAAATAGAATAGTTTCAGAATTATGATTTTTTAAATATATTTTTTTAACATTTTCTAAAAATCGCTCCTTACGATGCATTTATAAACATTCTCTCATGAAATTTGAGATTCAGAGTCTTTATGATTCCACTAAACACATTTGTTATGCAAAAATCATAAAACGTAGGACACTGCTTATATATAAAAAAAATAAATGCTTGAGTCGGGATTTGAACCCGAGTCTCTAAACTCTGTACATTTAGCGCTCTAACGACCTGGAGCTACCCAAGTATTCCAACACAAACATACATTTTTCTTATATATGTAGTATCCTCAATTCACACAAGAGGTAGCTGAAATTGTTCCAACTGCCATCTAACGTGTTACGTTAGCCGCGAGATGGCAGTTGGAACAATTTCAGCTACCTCTTGTGTGAATTGAGAATACTACATGTATAAGAAAATTGTATGCTTGTATTGGAATTCTTGAGTAGCTCAGTTGGTTAGAGCGCTAAAGGTACAGACTTTAGAGACTCGAGTTCGAATCCCGACTCAAGCATTCATTTTTCTTTTCATATCATATTTGCCTTCATTGCCAAATGTCAAAAATATATTTATAATATCTATATATAAAAGCGTTACTGCTATAAAGTAAATATTCTCTTTAAAAATTGCTTAACTGTTACGTTAGCCGCGAGATGGCAGTTGGAACAATTTCAGCTACCTCTTGTGTGAATTGAGAATACTACATGTATAAGAAAATTGTATGCTTGTATTGGAATTCTTGAGTAGCTCAGTTGGTTAGAGCGCTAAAGGTACAGACTTTAGAGACTCGAGTTCGAATCCCGACTCAAGCATTCATTTTTCTTTTCATATCATATTTGCCTTCATTGCCAAATGTCAAAAATATATTTATAATATCTATATATAAAAGCGTTACTGCTATAAAGTAAATATTCTCTTTAAAAATTTGCTTAACTGTTACGTTAGCCGCGAGATGGCAGTTGGAACAATTTCAGCTACCTCTTGTGTGAATTGAGAATACTACATGTATAAGAAAATTGTATGCTTGTATTGGAATTCTTTAGTAGCTCAGTTGGTTAGAGCGCTAAAGGTACAGACTTTAGAGACTCGAGTTCTAATCCCGACTCAAGCATTCATTTTTCTTTTCATATCATATATATATTAATTTATCCACTCTCATGCATTTCCATCTCAATTTAAAAGAACACATGTGTCTTAGACTAGTAACTTACTTACTACTTACTTACTTACTCACTGGCACTATCGAACCCGTAGGTTCATGGCCCGCGCGGACATAAGCTCTCCATACATCCCTATCCTCAGTCAATGCTTTCCAATCATTCCCTGTATAATCTACTTCCCTCAAATCATAGTTAATGTTGTTCTCCCACCTCATTCTTGGTCTACCAACTGGGCGTTTTCCTCTGGCTTTCCTACAAGAAGTTTCCATGCACGTCTTTCATTCCCCATACGCGCAACATGTCCTGCCCATCGCAGTCTACGAGACTTAACTGTTCTTATTATATCTGGCTTCCTATAAAGGCCATGTAGTTCATTGTCATGTAGTCTTCTCCATTCACCTGTCTGTTCATCTCTCTTTGGTCCAAACATTTTCCTAAGAACTTTATTCTCAAATACTCATAATCTCCTTTCCTCTCTTAAAGTAAGAGTCCATGTTTCGCACCCATATAATATAACTGGTAGAATAATAGTTTTATATATTTTCAGTTTAACGTTTTTTGAAAGGAGTTGGGACATCAAGAGTCTCTGCAATGCATAATAGCACGCATTTCCAGAATTGAGCCTATGTTTAATTTCTTTGTGCATCTCATTCCTATTTGTGATTGTTGTTCCTAGGTATTTGAATTCAGCCACTTCTTCAAAATTTCCCTCATTTGTCAATAGCTGTCCATTTCCATTATATAATCTATTTCTACGTGTGACCATATATTTAATTTTATTGATATTTACTTCCACTCCCAATTTCTTAATTATATGTGTGTGCGTGTTGGCCTTTAGTATCTCCTCGCTATCGCCCAATAGTACTGCAGCTTCTTTTACGACTAATAATTCTGACTGAAAAATGGAACATTGTGGAGAAATTATGATCCTGAAGAAGATTTCCGAGCTGTAGGCTTCAAGTTCCCCAACATTTCGCCAGAGACTGCGTCTGGCATCGTCTGGCGAAACGTCAGGGAAGTTCAAGCTTCGAGACCACGGCCTACAGCTCGGAAATCTTCTTCAAGATCACCATAGCAACTCCGGCCGTGAAAGCTTAAATCAATACATTGTGGAGAAAGTTTGAACAAGCCTATGGAAATTTGTGACAAGTTCTCATAAACAACAAAAGCAATTCCAACTTTAATTTCTCCCCCTTCGCGAGCAAGGTTTCAAAGTACATCGGTTCCCATCGGGTTGCTCACGATTCGTTCTCTGCAAAGTCACCTCGCCAGGTAGCTTAGGAATTTCAACAATTATTATCGCATGCACAGATTTTTGAGTACGCAAAAAGTCTTTGGATGCAACTTTCTCAGCAGAGAACGACTTTTACGGTCTAATGCGTTCATAGATACGACCCTAAAAGTTGATGAAGGATTTACTTTAATTGCAGGACTCTTGGAAATTGATGGTCCTGTGGATCGTGTGTGTGTTAGCACAACTGGTTCTACTTAATCTTGGATACGTACTGTTATTTACTGTCACTCCTGAAGAAGTGAAGAGAATTGATGACAAGGAAAAAATGTCTCCTCAAGAATTTACTCTCTCATTGGCATTTACCTCATTTATCCGAATATACGATTTAGGTACGTACCGGTACATTCATCACCGTTTAGGCATTTTGGCTTGTTCGGTTAAAAACTGGTCACGCCATATCTTCATAGGTCGGTCAACACATATTTTTGTATATTAAAATACCTTCTTGCGCGATAGTGCGTTTTGTCGTACTTACAGCAATGACAACCATGATTGAAAGTTCAACTTCCTACATTTCGGGGTTGCCAACCTAAATAACTATACTGTAATATTAGATATTACAAACACGCATGTGGGAAGTAAAACCACAGTCCTCTATGTATAGGCGACTACGTACAATGTATATACAAAAATATATCCAAAAGGTAGTGTTAGTACACATTATATGGAACAAATCATCTTCTCTCTCCTTCTTCTTCTTTCTTCTTCTTTTCTTCTTCTTCACGGTTTAGGCTTATTTACTAGCTTGTTCCGGCTCCAACTTGCTGCTCTCTCCATTTTTTTTTTTTTGGTCTTTCCAAACTTCTTCTTCCTCGTGGTGAATAGTTGTATGCTGCTTTTGGTATTCTATTCTTAGTCATCCTTGCCAAGTGTTCTTTCCAGTTTGTTCTGTATTTCACTATTGTTGTGTTTAATTCCTCTATTTTTAGTTGTTGTCTTATTTCTGTGTTGTGTTTTTTGTCTGTTATTTGATATTCTGCTATTGGTCTGAGGAATCTCATTTCAGCAGCTTGTGTTCTGCTAGATTGTTGTGTTGTCACTGTCTTGTTTCGGATCCATAAGTAATAATAGGCACTGCCATTGTCTTGTATAATTTCATTACAGAGTCTTTCCTGGCTTTGTTTTTCAAAGTTCTTTTTAATGTTCCTGTTATATAATTAAACTTATTTAGTTTGTTATTTATATCTGTTTCCGCTGTGTGTGATATTTCGCAACCTGGGAAGTTATATCTTACCACTTGTTCTATTGGTTTATTTTCTAATATTATCTTTGTCCGAACTGGATGAGCACCCTTGAAGGCCATTTTTTTTTCTGATGATATTTCCATGTTGTATTTTTTTTATGTTTCATTTAGTTTATATAGCATTCTTTGTAGTTTGTCCTCTGTTTTTGCTATTAAAATCTGGTCATCTGCAAAGGCTACTGTTTTTATTACCATATTTCCTAAGTTAATTCCCCCAGTCGTAATTTTCTTCCATGATCTTATCATGTCGTTGAAATAAATGTTAAAAAGAGTGGTTGATAGTGGACAACCTTGTCTAACTCCTCCTGTTATATGTATTGGTTCCCTTTGATTTATTTTTATTTTTGTTTTCTCATACATTTTCTTAATTACTGCTATCGAGTGTAGTGGAATTCCTTTTTCACTTAATATGTTCCATAATTTTGGTCTAGACACTTTATCAAAGGCCTTCTTATAATCTATAAAGAGGATGTGCGTCTCTAAGTTGAATTCTCTTCGCTTCTCTATTATTTGTTTTAAAGTGAATACGTTTGTGCAGCTTCTTTCCACTTCTGATATTATTGTGTCTACTATTGTTGTTAATCTTTGGTTGATCATTTTTGCATATATTTTGTATGCTGCATATAGCAAACTTATGCCTCTATATTTTTTCTGACTTTGTTTTATCGCCTTTTTTTAAATATTGAGATTATTTTTCCAATTTTCCATTCTCCTGGTATTGTATTTTGTTTCCAGCACTTGTTATAGAATTTTAATAATCTTTCTTGAAAATTCTTTGGGGCATTTTTTAGCAATTCTATGTTTATTTTGTCTATCCCGCATGCTTTATTATTTTTTACATTTCTTTAATATTTCTATCATTTATTGCATCTACTTCTGCATATTAGCATTTAATTAACTGAAACAATAAATACGTACTTGCCGCCATTTTACGCTAACTGGTTTCACGGCCTCCTGTTATTTTATCATCAAATGGTCTCACGGCCTCCTGTTGTTTCAACTAATAAACATTGCATACACTGTTAACGTTAGCCAATTGTTTATAATCAACGCAAATATTTCCAACAAAGATATCATTTTACTATTGTTCATTATTTTGAAAACACCATCGCGCAAAAAGAAATGTATAACGCACGTATGTGAAGTGTTTTACAGAATCTCTGAAATTAAAAACCTCGCTATCGCTCGGTTTTTAAACATTTTCCTCAGTTCTGTAAAACAGAAAAATAAAATAGGAAAAAACCAAATATATTTAAATATCTTAATGAAAGCATTTCCAAAATTAAATCTTTAGAATAAAATCCTGCCAAAAAAGGTATACCACACAATGCAAAATTAGAAATTATTAAACAAGATGAAGTTAAAGGTATCTGAGAAGATAGATTCCCCATAAAGCGAATATCTTGAGAATCCTTCCTAATATACTATTTCTGGATTCTTGGCGTGTTTTGTAGTATTGTCTTCTCAGCGTTTCAACACCTTCAGGAGAATTTGTTTGTTTAGATTTTCTTAGTAAATGCTAATTAGTTGTTAACTTGTGATTTTACCGTAACTATGATTTTTAGTAAAGCTGCCGGTCAGGCTGCCCGACGGAGAGCGACGAGCGAGCTAAGCGATGTGACGGCCAGGACCCCCGAGGAGCGACCGAAGCCACAGTTGACTCCGACTCGGACTCCGACCCCGACTTACACTCAGACTCAGACTTAGACTCAGACTGGTCGGTGTTGAAAAGCGTCCCTTGGAACTAGCCACTATCCCACCGCGGCCACTAAAAACATATTATTTATATTATTTTCAGCTATCAGTCTCTACTATTGCGTCGTGGTATACAGTTTGATAAGAGAAATCAGAAGTAGCCAACAGGAAGAAGACACTGAGTCTCCAAAAGAAGGTGTTGAAGATTGTGATAGTGGTACAAAATGATTAACCATCGAATTTCACCCTTGTTATATTTATGTCCATTTAAATTTCTAAATCATGTTTTATCTATTACCAGTTGCGTAATTTCAAAAATGTATTTTTAATTAATTAAATTCAATAAATTTATGAATATATAAAAAGCCATTAACCCGGCCCAACGCCTATAGGGGTCAAATGCTGTAAGTATATGGGTAACTCTCGACAGGCGGGGTAAACACTAATTATAGTCCACAGAGGAAGTGAATGAAAGCAGTATTTCTTACTGAGCACATAATATCATGAAGGACTGTACTATAACTTACCTTCATTTAGACGCTGAGCGGGCGTGTTAGTTCCGAGTCTGACGGACACACTTACCTCACAGTGAACTACGTAACATTAAAATATAAAGTAACTAAACTGAATAAGAAGAGTAAATTTAATTATCGTAAAACACAAAATATAAAACATAAAATTGAATACAGATGTGTGTGACATCATGACTGTTCCTATATTCTCAGGTAGTAAGCCATTGTACCACTTCAATTCCCCGTGTCCGCCTTCGTCCCTTGCTTTCATTCTTCTCGTCTGTGGACTATACTAGTGAC
Organism: Diploptera punctata; assembly: GCA_030220185.1. Lineage (NCBI taxonomy): Eukaryota > Metazoa > Arthropoda > Insecta > Blattodea > Blaberidae > Diploptera > Diploptera punctata. Next base: position 22,772 of record JASPKZ010002880.1, read on the forward strand.
AAAGTTTTGTCAAGGACCCACTCTCTCGAGGTATAACGAGAGCCCCTGCCCAGGGATACGGGCGAAGACCTCAACGGATAGTACAAACTATGCGGAAGAGGCAACAATTCTTCAAGGGACAAATATGTAGACCCATCTCCGGGGTAACAAGGAAAAAATCCTCAACGGTCAGCAGAGCGGAAGAGGTGCCCCTTCTGTTGGGGTCCATACAACAGACGGCTTGATATCGGGTCGTAGATGGCAGCACCATCAGAAATCTTACCTTGCGAGAGGCCAGTAACGTTTCCAGCGGACATCAATATATACTTTCAAATAATATAATATAATTAAAAGCTATAAATTTTAATATAATTGCAAAAAGGTACAATATGGAAATAAATACAAAGAAAACTAAAGTGATGGCTTTTTGTGGGAAATACCCTATACCTAGCAAAATTGTTTTGGATGATGAAATTCTAGAACGAGTAAACGAATTTAATTATTTGGGTTATAATTTTACATTTCTCAGTTATAAGGGAGAAAATGAAGATTGAAGACACTATTTTAGATTATATTAAAACTCAGCAATTAACATGGTACGGACATGTCCACCGAATGGAAGAGGATCGACTACCAAAATCTGTTTTGGAATGGAAACCTGAGGGAAGACGAAGCAGAGGAAGACCTAAAACCTCCTGGAGTCAGGGAATATGTTTATAATATGAAGGAGAAACATCTACAACCAGGAGATTGGATGGACCGACAAAATTGTCTATTAGGAATCGGACGATGTCAAAGACATTAATCAACCGATGATCTATCTTCTATCTATTTAACATTTCAAGATGAAGCTGATATATCAAAGAAAATCACAAATTTTACAAAAACAACAGGGATAATTAACAGTATAATGAAACCATCTTTAGTACAGAAGAACACAAGATTACGGCTTTATAAGGTTCTCGCAAGACCAGTATTAAGATATGGTAGTGAAGCATGGACAATACGAAGAAGAGATGAAAGCCGAATAACAGCAAATGAGATGCGATTTATGCGCCGTACAGCAGGCTACACAAAGTGGGACCATAAAAGAAATGAGGAAATTATAGAAGAGTTGGATGTAGAACCCATTCTTCACCATATACAAAACTACCAGAACAACTGGAAAGCCCACCTTCAACGAATGCCGTCTCATAGAATTCCAAAAGCCATACTTATCTACTGCTCCCAAGGCAAAAGATCGCTGGGACGTCCAAAAAAGCGCTGGATGGAAAAATTCCTCTTTGAGACCGTAACAGGCCACACGACCTAATACTTGCATGGATGATGATGATGATTATTATTATAAGCTATAAAGTAGCCACCTTGTAGGTTCGTTTTCTCAACTTAAGTTGTTTTAAAACTCTGTAGGCCTTTTGGGACTAGTGCCATCATCAGCAGAATGCATTAGGTCCGTTCTTGTTGACCCTTGTTGAAGCACTGACTTGGTTGTGAATACTTTGTACAGAGGATTGTGTGGACTGGGTGTGTTCTCATTAAGAATCAGATTGTTGTGGATTTCTCTTAGGATTGCGATATTATTCAGCCTTCCGTATCTACTCTATTAATTTATACAGAGAATCACATATTATTCTGGAAATATTTACGACTGATCATAATTAAAAAGCGTTGATATTTATTTAATGTTTTGAAAAATTATTGTTGATTATAACATTCACATCATGTCATTCATCTGCAGAAAGCGACGGTCTTTGGGTTTAGTAAAATTACAAGGATATTAAATAAAATTAATTAAGTGAATGGTTTTTACAGATAGCATCCTCATTGATAAAATATACGTATTCGTGTAAAGTGAACCCAGGTCCTAGTGGAGGGTCCATATTAATCGGATTCCCTTGCTCCATCCATAGTAATTCTGCCCGAGGGCATGTCCTTCACTGCAATCATAACATTTTCATGCTATGCTTGCAACTTTACTAGGGAATTGTAGGTGTGGTAGCTACCCGTTGCTTTCCACACCGGTGAAGGATGATGATGATAATGATAAGGATGATGATGATGGCCATATGATTTCGGGGACCGTTTGGGCCTTAAAGTTTTCGTGACATGTGTCTAACAGGTGAGGAAAAACCCCGATAAAAAACCTCACCCAGAAAAACTGCCCCGACCGGGGATCGAACCCGGGCCCGCTGCGTGACAAGGCAGCACGCTACCTCGAGACCACAGCGGTGGACATTCCCTTGTCATGTTTAATTATTTTATACAGTCGCCACGTTACATGATATCAAACCAAACCCGTCAGTATATTAAAACAACATCTACATAATATAATATATTCTTCAACATTTGTAACATTCAACAGCAGAAAATTAGGAATTGATTCTTAGCTTGAAAAACTTTTAAAGTGGTCATTTTCACAAATATCACAAATAAACCCTTCTTCACACAAAGAATAAAATAAACTGGCTTTGAACCCGTGAAAGTTGATGATCGGAAGAAGTTTAAATATGTTCTGTTCCAGTGCAGCACCAATTAGAGAAGATATTAACACGGTCCACTCAAACAGAAAGGTCCATATTACCCAAACTTCCCTATATTCCTTGTACACTACACTATCCAGTAGGCCATGCATAACTCATTGTTATGATTCATCGATGACGTATTTTACAAAATAATTGTATATCAATAACTTGGAAGATTTAATATGATATTTTAATATGACAGAGCAATACATGTATTATATTATCAAATATCATAGTTCTATTTCTGCAGTGTTTTGTACGTGCCATAACGTATTCGGTCTAAAACAAAATTTAACCAACTAAAAACAAAATGTCTTCATTACAGAAGTACCAAAGGTACGTTAATATTACAACTACCCTTTTTGATATATGTATTCAGAAAACAATTTATATTATATTAAAATAATTTTGATTGGTGTGAGTGTACAATTGCCCTAAATTTACGCAGGCAATTGAAGATAATTTTAATGCGTGGAATGTTTCTACAATTTTATATTAATAATATGTAGGCCTGGAAAATAATGATTGTGAATAACTAACTGGCGCTATCGAACCCGTAGGTTCATGGCCGCACGAACATAAGCTCTCCATACATCCCTATCCTGAGCTAATGTTTTCCAATCATTCCCTGTAAATCTACTTCCCTCAAGTCATAGTTAATGTTATTCTGCCACATCATTGTTGGTCTACCAACTGGGTGTTTTCCCTCTGGTTTTCCTACAAGAAGCTTCCATGCACGCCTTTCATTCCCCATACGTGCCGCATGTCCTGCCCATCGCAGTCTACGAGACTTAATTATTATATCAGGTAGCTTACTGTTATGTAGTTTTGTCCATTTTCCTGTATGTTTATCTCGGCCTAAAAATTTTCCTAAGAACTTTATTCTCGATCAGCCGTAATATTTTCTTATCCCTTAAAATAAGAGTCCATGTTTCACATCCATATAATATAACTGGGAGAATATATATATATATATATATATATATATATATATATACATATATATATAGTCCACCGCTGTGGTCTCGAGGTAGCGTGCTGCCTTGTCACGCAGCGGGCCTGGGTTCGATCCCCGGTCGGGGCAGTTTTTCTGGGTGAGGTTTTTTATCGGGGTTTTTCCTCACCTGTAAGACAAATGTCAGGAAAACTTTAAGGCCCAAACGGTCCCCGAAATCATATGGCCCTCATCTTTATCATCATCATCCTTATCATTATCATCATCATCATCATCTTTCACCGGTGTGGAAAGCAACGGGAAGCTACCACACCTACACAATTCCCTAGTAAAAGCGGCAAGCATAGCATGAAAATGCTATGATTGCAGTGAAGGACCTGCCTTCGGGCAGAATTACTATGGATGGATTATATATATATATATATATATATATATATATATATAACTTGAATGTTTAAACGTCTATAAATAAAAAAACTATCTAATACTAGTTTAATTATTGACTATTCTTTTCTGTTTATTTCAGTTCTTTACGCAGCAGGAAAGCTCCACTAAAATACTGCTGCTGTTGCTTTTTGCTGAAAGCTGGCGCCATGTTCATGGGTATATCAGAGATTGTAAGTAAAACATGGATCTTCTGGTTCGTATTTCCCAACACTTACGTTAGAGAATTGTAGAGATTCTTAGCTAAATTTTGCAATACCTTAGATTTGGACAGATGTATCTTTCTAAAATTGCCATCGCTGCCATTAGAGGATCAATTTCAATTTTAAGAAACCACATTTACAAAATTCCTACTTTATAGTATGTATACTTCATTTACAATTTGAAATTTTTTAATGTATTTACAAAATGTATTTCATCAATTTCAAAAATTAATTGTCTGTATCACTTTGTCCTTGAGGCAATCCTCTATTGAGGAAAGTTATAGGCTATATAATAAAACAGGAAAGCAAAATTAATGTTTGCACTGGAAGCCTGAATAGCCAAGAAGGTAACGCGTTTACGTGTTGAGCTTGAATTCTCGGTTTCAAATCCCGGTTCAGGCGTTAATTTATCTTTTCATATTATATATACAAGATGTACTATAATTAAAAGCGCAAATTGAAACGGTTCAAAGTATACGGTAATAGAACCAAAAGAAGTTTCAGTAAACATAAGTCCGTGAACAAATACATGGCTATGAGCCGCTACTGATATCCTGCGTAGTAAACATGATATCGAAATTCACTGTAGAGACGAGTCCAGTATTTCAACCAGATGCAGGACGACACTTTGAACACCTCCTTTAACAGGCACGAGTGTATACAGTATTAGTGCATAACATATAAAGTAATCATTGAATTCCTTGGTAGGTTAAGCAACGAGTGAACTTTGAGGCAACATAGAATGACAATAATTAAACGATAAGTACAATTTCAAAATAATTTGTACTAATTACGACGATGTTTCTTAATGAAGTCAGTGGCGGCTCGTAACCACACTTCTGCAGTTATGTCGCACATGACTCGACTACGGGTCCATATTTAATTAGAACTTTTTTTCTCCTATTATCGTATACTTTCAACCATTTCAGTTTCGTGCTATTAATTTTCATACGCTATATCCACCGCTGTGGTGTTGAGCTAGCGTGCTGCCTTGTCACGCAGCGGGCCCGGGTACGATTCCCGGTCGGGACAGGCTCCTGGGTGAGGTTTTTCCTGACCTGTAAGACAAATGTCAGGAAGCTTACGGCCCAACGGTCCCCGAAAATCATCCGCCCATCATCATCATTATCCTTCACCGGTGCATGAAAATGCTATGATTGCAGTGAAAGACCTGCCCTCGGGCAGAATTACTATGGACGGATATATATATATATATAAACTGTTATTTTTTCCTCTCTATGTTACAATAATAGTTACGTACGCAAGGGAAGTAAGTAGTACATTACCAGTCGAGGACGTGTTTGAAGACTAGCAAATAAGTTGGAGACTGTAATGTACTTACTTCCCGAATTGTGTATATAATTTTGTTCACTCCTGTACTAATGATTATGTTTAATTTTTATATTTCGTGTGAATTTATATCTTGGTTTGAAGAGTTCAATTGTTTGATAGCAAGGGAATGTTGATAAAACAACTGCAGTTGTTTATTGTTGTCTGAATTAGTGGCAGACATTTTAAATAACAGTTTCAGACAGCATATTAATTATAGATGTGATTAATTGTGATGCAGAGGAAGCGGCGAATGTAACAACTGTTCAATCACTGTATATTTGAATAATTAAAGTGATAAATAAGTGTGATATATTAATAGTATATAACAATGCAAGGTTGAGAAGTGGTTTTTACAGAATCGAGGAAAAATGTTTAAAAACCGAGCGATAGCCAGGTTTTTAATTTCCGAGATTCTGTAAAACACTTCACAAACGTGCGTTGTACATTATTTTTTGCGCGATGGCGTTTTCAAAATAACAAATAATAGTAAAATAATAACATCTTTGTTGGGAATATTTACGTTCATTATACACAACTGACTGACGTTAACAGTCTGGCCAATTTATATATGCTAAATGCCGAAAATAATTGTTGAGATTACAGCAGGCCTTTATACCAATTTCACATAAAATGGCTGCAATTATGAATGACTGTAATCGAAACGACGAAATTGAAGAAGCGTAGGAAGTTGGGTGTACTCGTACTTCTTTAGTGCCAGAGAAATCCGAATTAAAATATCAGAAAACATACATTTCATTCAGAAAGTGGCTGGAGGGAAGAATTGTAGTGTAAGTGAAAAAAGTATGGTTGCTTGTTTGTGAGGGTTGTGAGGGTATGGTTGCTTAGGAGTGAAACATTAAAGTCTCCAGCGAGTTTGTGTTCAGAATATTCAATGCTGATGACGATGATAAATTTCTTCTTCTTCTTCTTCTTCTTCTTCTTCCGAATGCAGTATTGGGTGATGATGCCCGTTCTGCGACTACAAAAACTGATCTTTCCATCGGTTGAAGGGTCTTCCGAGGTCTCTTTTGTCTTTAGGGTTGAGGTGGTAAATCATCTTTGGTAAACGGGAATTTGACATTCTCTGGACGTGTTGGAACCATTTAATCTGATAATTTTGTATATGTTCAACCATTTCCCTACTATTCCACTGCATCCTTATCTCATCACTTTTTCATTCTATCCCTTAATGTTACTCCAGTTAGTGATCGGAGGAATCTCATTTGTGAACTATTAATGCGGGATTTATCTTTTGCTCGAAGTGTCCAGCATTCACTTCCGTATAGTAGAGCAGGTTTGGCTATGGCATTATGAAATCTCAATTGGATTTCTTTCCTCATTTGTTTTCCAAAATTCTCCTAATTATACCATTTAATCTGTTATATTTTTCTAAATTTGTTTCCACATCTTTTTGATTATGAAACTGTGATATATTATTACCTAAATAATTAAAGTGTGTTACTTGTTCTATTGGTTTATTATTTATTATTATTTTTACTCTCGAAAGTCCCTTTCCAGTGATTGCCATGGATTTGGTTTTATTTTCAGATATTTTCATGTTGTATTTTTCCAGGGTATTCTGCAAATTTAAACACTGATCTCTGCAAATCATCTTCATTCTCCGCTAGAAGTACTTGATCATCTGCGAACATTATTGTTTGTATTTGATTTCCTCTACATATTTTTACTCCTGGGGGGTTTAGTTTTTTCCACTCCTGGACAATTTTATTTAGATTATAGAATAAACAGTAATGGAGATAGTCCACATCCCTGTCTTAAACCTTGGTTAATTTCAAATTTATCTGTTATTTTCCCACGATCTAACTTTACTTTTATAAATGTGGTTTCATATAAACTTTTTATAGCATTTATTAGATTATTGGGGACTTGGTAGCTTTCGATGATAAATTTAAAAAAAGGTATCAAAATTGCGGATTTTGTTACACTATTAGCTTCCTTAAAAAGAAGAACATTGGACATAAAGTTAAAAAGTCTAAAATTTTGCAGGAGAACTTCGTTAAGTCAACTTTCAACTTGTTTCAAATAAAGTTCAGTTCATGTAAAATGCAGTCATTTGTTTCGTATAATGTATATTAACACTAACGTTTGGATATATTTTTTGTATATACACAAAGGGCAGTGGTTTTACTTCCCGCACGTGGGTCCTAATATGTAATATTACAGTATAGTTATTTAGGTTGGCAAACCCGAAATGTAGGAAGTTGAAATTTCAATCATGGTCGACATTGCTGTAAGTACGACAAAACGCACTATCGCGCAAAAAAAATATTTTGATAACATAAGTTCCGAATTGTAAACTACATTTTTCTGTATTTATCATTTAAGCTTTTAATATTTTTATTTTATTTCAGTTACGTGGAACTGTCTACATGGTGTATGGAACAGAGATGGCCATGAGAAAATTATTCCTAGAACATGAATTTTTGGTTACGGTAAAATTATTATTATTATTATTATTATTATTATTATTATTATTATTATTATTATTATTATTATTATTATTATTATTATTATTATTATATACACTTATCGCCGTCCAATACAAGACTGACTAGCCTCTGTCCTCGCCCCATATTATAGAGGGGCGAGGAACTTTCTACGCTTAGGTTCGAGACGCTTGAATCATAGAAGCCTCTGGCCACCGATCTTTCCCGAAAGGGGAGGGAGATCTTGGCAGAGACGTCTAAATCAGAGCCCAGACATTTCGGTGATTTGCGCGGGTCTTTCAACTCGCAAATCAATTCTAACCAATGCGATACCAATATTCTCGCCTAGCTCGCTTAACTTAAACGCCGCTATACGACGCGTGAGAATATATTATAAATATGTATATGTATATTTTAGGTGGTTGAGTGGAAGAAAAGGCTTTATGTCCCTAACTCTGGCAGAATAAATATAACATTATTATTATTATTATTATTATTATTATTATTATTATTATTATTATTTATTATTATATTATTATTATTATTATTTATTATTATTATTACTACTACTTTATTGTTGGGGCACGCCATGCGTAGTGGTTAAGGCACTGAGCTACAAGCCGGACGGTCGAGGGTTCAAGTCCCGTTGGGGTCAGGATTTTTAAACTGACCCAAACCCTCTGGCGGCACTATGGCCCTGGGGTCGACTCAGCCTCTAACTGAAATGAGTACCAGGTACTTGTTCTGGGGGTAAAGGCGGTGACAACCCGGCTGACATAAAGTGCCGATTGTCTAGAAAAAGTGGGGAGCCATAACTTCTACTACCCCAAGGGCCTCCGGGCCTGTTGTGGGATCACTTTACTTTACTTTATGTTATTATTATTGTTACTTTTATTATTATTATTATTATTATTATTATTATTATTATTATTATTATTATCATATTGTTTATAACTTCATGTTGTCCTAAAATAAAATATAATAATCCAGTTTCATCTTTTATTCAACAGCCAGTACTATAGGCATCATAATTGCCATCGTTGGAGGAGTGTCTCCTGTTTTTGGAATTATTCTTATTCTGGCTGCGATATATGTAAGTAACTACACTAAACACAAATTATCTTATGCACGGCCGATTTCATCCACAGAGTATTGAATACAGACGGAAAACTTCGTACAGTGACACCTAAAAATTTACGATGAACTACATTGAGCAAACTACAATGGTAGCGCTGTTTCCTAGTAACAGAATATGTAACTAAATAAAACAAATGCAAGGCACACGGCGTGTTCATTCGGGATTATGGGAAATGAGCCATTTTGTAAATTGAAATGTTTAACTGCGTCCTTTCGTTCTATGTAGAAGGTAGTGTAAAAACTATATATTATCAAAAGTTAAAAATCATTACTTAGATTTTATTTTACTCTAATTCGTAAGTAAATTCAAACTCGTTTACGTTTTTAATGTGAATCTATTTTCAAAGATAAACCTACTAGAAGTGATGGAATTCTTAGATTTGTTAGGTCAGGAAAAGTGATGTTAGTGTACAGCCATTTCTAATAAACATTTAAAAAATGTGGGTGACTTTGTTATGGATTTCACATGTACGACATGGCTACGGTTCTTTAATAAATATTGTATAAAATATGTATATCATAATAAAGAGGTAGGTCAATTGTGCATATTTAAAAGAGCTCATAATGCACGTTTTTAAACTTTAATAAACGAAAATAAATTAACATGTTTTATTTCCATTCTTCCCTTCTATTAAAATTAAAAAATCTTTAGGTCTCAGAGGCTGGGTACAAACTTTGGTTCAGGTTAGGCCCTCTGGGTCCACTTTGGTTCAGGTTAGGCCCTCTGGGGCCACTTTGGTTCAGGTTAGGCCCTCTGGGGCCACTATGGTTCAGATTAGGCCCTCCGGGGCCACTTTGGTTCAGGTTAGGCCCTCTAGGGCCACTTTGGTTCAGATTAGGCCCTCTGGGGCCACTTTGGTTCAGATTAGGCCCTCTCGGGCCACTTTGGTTCAGGTTAGGTCGTCGGCGGCCACTTTGAGTCAGGTTAGGCCCTCTGGGGCCACTTTGGTTCAGGTTAGGCCGTCGGCGGCCACTTTGGTTCAGGTTAGGCCCTCTGGAGCCACTTTGAGTCAGGTTAAGCTCTCTGAGGCCACTTTGGGTCAGGTTAGGCCCTCTGGGGCCACTTTAGTTCAGATTAGGCCCTCTGGGGTCACTTTGGTTTAGGTTAGGCCCTCTGGGGCCACTTTGGTTCAGGTTAGGCCCTCTGGGGCCACTTTGGTTCAGGTTAGGCCCTCTGGGGCCACTTTGGTTCAGGTTAGGCCCTCTGGGGCCACTTTGGTTCAGGTTAGGCCCTCTGGGGCCACTTTGGTTCAGGTTAGGCCCTCTGGGGCCACTTTGGTTCAGATTAGGCCCACTGGAGCCACTTTGGTTCAGGTTAGGCCGTCGGCGGCCACTTTGGTTCAGGTTAGGCCCTCTGGGGCCACTTTGAGTCAGGGTAGGCCCTCTGAGGCCACTTTGAGTCAGGTTAGGCCCTCTGGGGCCACTTTGGGTCAGGTTAGGCCTCTGGGGCCACTTTGATTCAGGTTAGGCCCTCTGGGTCCACTTTGGTTCAGGTTAGGCCCTCTAGGGCCACTTTGGTTCAGATTAGGCCCTCTGGGGCCACTTTGGTTCAGGTTAGGCCGTCGGCGGCCGCTTTGGTTTATGTTAGGCCTTCGGGGCCATTTTGATTTAGGTTAGGCCCTCGGGGTCCACTTTGGTTTAGGTTAGGTCTTCCAGACCACCTTGGGTTATGTTAGGCCCTCGGGGGCCACGTGTGTATAGGTTAGGCTTTCCGAACCACTTTAGGTTAGCTTAGGTTATGTTTGGATATGTTATGTTAGGTTTGGTTTGGATTTGTTGAAACAAAAGACACGCGAACTCCGCCATTGCCGTTCCCAAGCCCCGATGAGAAAGGAGGAGGGTTAGGAGTAACACCTCGTAAAAAACCCTTGGTTCAGCTGGCCCGGCTGATAGTACCATGTGAGGGCCCCTTGCCAGGGAACGGTGAAGACCTCAACGGCAATGAAGGCGGTGAGGGATACCCTTAATACGGCAGATTTGGCGGAAGAGGCACCCTACCCTCACTCAGGGGAAGAGAGAGGAACCGCTGCCTTGCGGAGAAGGAGAAACTTCAAAGGCTAAGGGAGCATCCCCTACAGAAAAGCATGCTTGTCCAAGAGGCAACCCCACCACTGGACTTACCCAACTATAGGCTGGTAACCTATAATGGGGAAAACTTTAAATACTCGAAAGACTACAAGAAATAAGCAGGCGGATAATAAAACTATGACGACAGACAAAGAACAAAGGACTTATGATTACTGGAATTTGGCAACCTGGAACGTAAGAGGACTTAATAAAAAAAATGAAGAATTGGTAGAGGAATTGAAGAAAAAAGACAAATAGACATAGCTGTTATTAGTGAGACCTCGGAAGACCCTACAACCGATGGAAAGATCAGTTTTTGTAGTCGCAGAACGGGCATCATCACCCAATACTGCATTCGAAAGAAGAAGAAGAAGAAGAAGAAGAAAAGACACGCGATATCGGCCCATTGTTTCGTTCTTCAAACATATTTCACATCGAAGCGGTACGTTTCCGGACATGGGTTCCTTATCAAAACTTAATCTATCAAATCCTCTCTACAGCCCGTAGAATTATTTAATACCTATTGTGAAACACCCTGTATGTGCGTGCGTGTGCGTGTGCGTGTGCGTGTGCGTGTGCGTGTGTGTGTGTGTGTGTGTGTGTGTGTGTGTGTGTGTGTGTGTGTGTGTGTGTGTGTGTGTGTGTAGGTTTAGTTTGTTGTTATATTAGTTATGCATTAAATGTTTCAGGAAAGACCTAAGTTGCTGGTGTTGACCTTGTTCCATTCCCTGTGTTTCATCATCATGAATTTGGTGTTTGGCTTCTGGTTTGGTGTTGCTAAAATTATAAGTGGAAAGGTTTCCAACGCCATATTTATTATTGCTTTCATACTTTCTCTTTCAGGTAAATACGATTTTATGTCTTTTCGAGAAAAAAAAAGTACTTGTATTTTTTAAAAACAAACTGACCGTAGAGGCCTGACTTATGTACCGGCAAATGCATTGCCGCTTTCATTTCATTCGGTCACTATCTTAAACTTCGATATCCGTTCCCCAAGGTGTATTCGATAACACTGAGCAACAAAAAAGAAACTTTTTTTGTCTGAGAAAGAAAAACATGTGATTCTGATAGTTTTTTCTCCTGAATTCAAATATGATATCGGGTTTTCTCTATCACGCAAAGTTTCCGAGAGAAATGAATTTTTAATTTCAAACACTTGAATATTTTTTGCATTCATAACTACACAATATTCGAACATTCGGACTCACCTAGAAAGTAAGAAATGACGATTTTCTGCTACATTTCCCATGTGGACCATCCCTCTTGATTTGAGGGAAGTAGATTATAGAGGGAATGGATGGATATTATTAGCTCGGGATAGGGGTGCGTGGAGAGCTTATGTCTACGCGGCCATGAACCTACGGGTTCCATATTGTCAGTGCGTTAGTTAGTTAGCTAGTTAAAATTTTATTGTAATAATGTTTTTGCGCGATAGGGTTTTCTGTTGTACTTACAGGAATGAAATTTGGGGGTTGCCAACTTATAAACAACTAAATAACTATAGTATCATTTTACATATTACCTACCTAAACGGGAAGTAAAACCAGTGTCAATTATGTGTACAACGTACAATGTATATACAAAAAATACCCAAAAGGTAGTGTTAATATACATTATACGAAACAAATCACTGCATATTAAATGAACTGAACTTTATTTGAAACAATATAAAACAATAAATTCGTTGCCGCCATTTTACAACTAACTGGTGTCACGGCCTGCTATAGTCTCAACTAAATTATTGTCAGCATTTTTTCTTGTAAACATTGGCCAGACTGCTACCGCCAGTCAGTTGTTTATAATGAATGCAAATATTTATGATGATCTTGCAGAAGATTTCTGGGCTGCAGGCCGTAGTCTTGAGGCTTGTAGTTCCCCGACGTTTCGCCAGAGACTGTGTCCGGCATCCTCAAGGGTTTTCTTGAGACTGGCAATTTTGTCGACTACCTGTCCTATTTATACATTTATCCGCGACGTGTTCTCTGCGCGGTAAAAATAGGGTTGTGTTGAGATGCCGGACACAGTCTCTGGCGAAACGTTGGGGAACTACAAGCCTCAAGACCACGGCCTTCAGCCCAGAAATCTTCTACAAGATCATCATAATAACCCCGGCCGTGAAAGCCTAAGTCAATATATAAAGATGCTATTATTTTACTATTATTTTGAAAACACCATCGTGCAAAAAATAATGTATAACACGCGTTTGTGAAGTGTTTTACAGAATCTTGGGTATTAAACACCAAGCTATCTGTCGATTTTCAATAATTTCCTCGCTTCTGTAAATACCACTTCCCAACCTGGCATTGTAATATACTATTGTTTTATTTTGTTCAGTTTGGGAAGCCTACGCTTTGGTGGTGGTTTACAGTTACTACATAGAACTGACCAAAATAACAGAAAGTAAAATGGAGTTGCGAAGAATGAGTTCCACACAAGCGAGACCAGTGAGCACCCCTAGGTTCCACAGACATACAAGGATACTGCCAAAGAAAGGGAAGAAACAAGTAGAATGGTACGACATCCCAGAGGAAACAGAACCCTCGGAAGCCACTGTGGACATTGAAACTAGAAAACACTCAGACGAAGAAAGCGAAGATGTCTGAAGCTACAATAGTATATCCATTATATTAAAATGTTCCTTCTCTTTCAAAAATAAATTATCACTGCTTATGATATCATGTTTCTCTCTCACACACTCTGTGTCTGCGCACATGCGTGCGCGTGCCTGCCTTGCCTGGCCTTGTCTTGAATTGCCTAACTTGCTTTCCCTTGCCTGGCCTTGTCTTGAATTGCCTAACTTGCCTTGCCTTTCCTGGCCTGGCCTTGCCTTGACTAACTTGCCTTGTTTGCCTTGCCTGGATTGAATTGCTTGGCCTTGCCTTGTCTTGCCTGGCTATGTCATGTCTAACTTGCCTTGCCTAGCCTGGCCTTACTTGCCTTGCCTGGCCTAGCCTTACCTAACTTCCCTTGCCTTGCCTGGCCTAGCCCTTACCTAACTTCCCTTGCCTAGCCTGGCCTTATTTGCATTGCCTGGCCTAGCCTTGCCTAACTTGCCTTTACTAGCCTGGCCTTACTTGCCTTGCCTAACTTGCCTTGCCTAGCCAGGCCTAGCCTTCCCTAACTTGCCTTGCCTAGCCTGGCCTAGGCTTTCCTAACTGGCCCTGCCTAACTTACGTGGCTAACTTTCCTTTCCTAAATTGCCGTGCCTGGCCTAACTTGCCTTGCCTTGCTTACTTCCCTTGCCTAACTCGCCCTGCCTAACTTGCCCTGCCTAACTTGCCCTGCCTAACTTGCCTTGCCTAACTTGCCTTGCCCAACTTGCCTTGCCCAACTTGCCTTGCCTTGCCTTGCCTGGCCTAACTTGCCTGGCCTAACATGCCTTGTCTAACTTGCCTTGCCTTGCCTAACTTGCCTTGCCTGGCTTAACTTGCCTTTCCTAATTTGCTTGCCCTGCCTGACCTAACTTGCCTGGCCTAACTTGTCTTGCCTAACTTGCCCTGCCTAACTTGACTTACCTTGCCTAACTTGCCTAATTTGCCTTGCCTAATTTGCCTTCCCTTGCCTAACTTGCCTTGCCTTGCCTAACTTATGTGGCCTAACTTTCCTTTCCTAACTTGCCGTGCCTGCCCTAACTTGCCTTGCCCAACTTGCCTTGCCTAACTTGCTCTGCCTAACTTGCTTTGCCTTGCCTAACTTGCCTTGCCCAACTAGCCTTGCCCAACTTGCCTTGCCAGGCCTAACTTGCCTTGTCTAACTTGCCTGGCATAACTTGCCTTGCCTTGACTAACTTGCCATGCCTAACTTGCCTAGCCTTGCCAGGCCTAACTTGCTTTGCCTAACTTGCCTTGCTTAACTTGCCTTCCCTTGCCTAACTTGCCTTGCCTAACTTGCCCTGCCTAACTTGCCCAGCCTTGCCTAACTTGCCTAGCCTAACTTGCCTTCCCTTGCCTTGCCTAACTGCCTTCCCTTGCCTTGCCCTGCCTTGCCTAACTTGCCTTGCCTAACTTGCCTTGCCTGGCCTAACTTGCCTTGCCTGGCCTAACTTGCCTTGCCTAACTAGCCATGCCTAACTTGCCTTGCCTGGCCTAACTTGCCTTGCCTAACTTCCTTTGCCTGGCCTAACTTGCCATACCTAACTTGCCTTGCCTGGCCTAACTTGCCTCACCTAACTTGCCTAACTTGCCTTGGCTGGCCTAATTTGCCTTGCCTGGCCTAACTTGCCTCACCTAACTTGCCTTGCCTGGCCTAACTTCCCTCACCTAACTTCCCTTGCCTGGCCTAACTTGCCTTACCTAACTAGCCTTGCCTTGCCTAACTTGCCTTGCCTGGCCTAACTAGCCGTGCCTAACTTGCCTTGCCTGGCGTAACTTGCCTCACCTAACTTGCCTTGCCCAAGTTACTTTGCCTTGCCTGGCCTAACTTGCCTTGCCTAACTTGCCTAGCCTTGCCTGGCCTAACTTGCCTTCCCTTGCCTTGCTTAACTTACCTTCCCTTGCCTAACTTGCCTTTCCTAACTTGCCCTGCCTAACTTACCTTGCCTAACTTGCCCTGCCTAACTTGCCTTGCCTAACTTGCCCTGCCTAACTTGCCCAGCCTTGCATAACTTGCCTAGCCTAACTTGCCTTGCCTAACTTGCCATGCCTAACTTGCCATGCCTAACTTGCCTTGCCTTGCCTAACTTGCCATGCCTAACTTGCCTTGCCTGGCCTAACTTGCCTCACCTAACTTACCTTGCCTTGCCTAACTTGCCTTGCCTGGCCTAACTTGCCTCACCTAACTTGCCTTGCCTTGCTTAACTTGCCATGCCTAACTTCCCTTGCCTAACTTGCTTTGCCTGGCCTAACTTGCCTCACCTAACTTGCCTTGCCTGGCCTAACTTGCCTCACCTAACTTGCCTTGCCTGGCCTAACTTGCCTCGCCTAACTTGCCTTGCCTGGCCTAACTTGCCTTGCCTAACTTGCCTCACCTAACTTGCCTTGTCTAACTTGCCTCACCTAACTTGCCTTACCTGGCCTAACTTGCCGTGCCTGGCCTAACTTGCCTCACCTAACTTGCCTTGCCTGGCATAACTTGCCTTGCCTGGCCTAACTTGCCTGGCCTAACTTGCCTTGCCTAACTTGCCTTGACTAACTTGCCTTGCCTAACTTGCCTTGCCTAACTTGCCTTGCCTAACTTGCCTTGCCTTGCCTAACTTGCCTGGCCTTGCCTAACTTGCCTCACCTAACTTGCCTCACCTAACTTGCCTCACCTAACTTGCCTTGCCTTGTCTAACTTGCCTTGCCTGGCCTAACTTGCCTTGCCTGGCCTAACTTGCCTTGCCTGGCCTAACTTGCCTCACCTAACTTGCCTTGCCTAACTTGCCTTGCCTTGCCTAACTTGCCTTGTCTTGCCTAACCTGCCTCACCTAACTTGCCTTGCCTTGCCTAACTTGCCTCACCTAACTTGCCTTGCCTAACTTGCCTCACCAAACTTGCCTGGCCTAACTTGCCTCACCTAACTTGCCTTGCCTTGCCTAACTTGCCTCACCTAACTTGCCTTGCCTGGCCTAACTTGCCTCACTTAACTTGCCTCGCCTAACTTACCTTGCCTTGCCTAACCTAACTTGCCTTGCCTAACTTAGCTCACCTAACTTGCCTTGCCTAACTTGCCTTGCCTGGCCTAACTTGCCTTGCCTGGCCTAACTTGCCTTGCCTGGCCTAACTTGCCTCACCTAACTTGCCATGCCTGGCCTAACTTGCCTCACCTAACTTGCCTTGCCTAACTTGCCTTGCCTAACTTGCCTTGCCTTGCCTAACTTGCCTTGCCTAACTTGCCTTGCCTAACTTGCCTTGCCTAACTTGCCTTGCCTTGCCTCACCTAACTTGCCTTGCCTTGCCTCACCTAACTTGCCTTGCCTGACCTAACTTGCCTTGCCTGGCCTAACTAGCCTTGCCTTGCCTAACTTGCCTTGCCTGGCCTAACTTGCCTTGCCTTGCCTAACTTGCCTCACCTAACTTGCCTCGCCTTGCCTAACTTGCCTCACCTAACTTACCTTGCCTCACCTAACTTGCCTTGCCTCACCTAACTTGCCTTGCCTGGCCTAACTTGCCTCACCTAACTTGCCTTGCCTTGCCTGGCCTAACTTGCCTCACCTAACTTGCCTTGCCTTGCCTGGCCTAACTTGCCTCACCTAACTTGCCTTGCCTGGCCTAACTTGCCTTGCCTGGCCTAACTTGCCATGCCTGGCCTAACTTGCCTCACCTAACTTGCCTAACTTGCCTTGCCTAACTTGCCTTGCCTAACTTGCCTTGCCTAACTTGCCTTGCCTAACTTGACTAGCCTTGCCTAACTTGCCTTGCCTGGCCTAACTTGCCGCATCTAACTTGCCTTGCCTTGCCTTGCCTAACTTGCCTCACCTAACATGCCTTGCCTAACTTGGCTAGCCTTGCCTAACTTGCCTTGCCTGGCCTAACTTGCCTCACCTAACTTGACTTGCCTAACTTGACTTGCCTAACTTGACTTGCCTAACTTGCTTTGCCTGGCCTAACTTCCCTCACCTAACTTGCCTTTCCTGGCCTAACTTGCCTTGCCTTGCCTTGTCTAACTTCCCTCACCTAAGTTTTTTTCGCGGTTTTTCCTCGCCTGTAAAAGAAATACCTGGGTACTTTAAGGCCCAAACGGTCCCCGAACATCATTATCATCAATATCATATTCACTCATTAGAATAATTTTAGGTTTAAGGACTCTCCTGGCGTATCATTACCCATCACATCTTTTGAGCAGCGTAACCCCACCTTCCAGGCGCCCCAACCTCATATGTGGGTTACAATACGCCAATACCATGAGACAATACCTGAAATGTCGAATCACAAACAGGCGGCATTGAACAAGAAATTACATTACCTTTTGTATATACATTGTACGTAGTATACATAAAGGGCAGTGGTATTATTTCCCGCACGTGGGTGTAAATGTAATGTTACTTACTTACTCACTGGCACTATCGAACCCGTATGTTCATGGCCGCGCAGACATAAGCTCTCCATACATCCTTATCCTGAGCTAATGTTTTCCAATCATCTCCTGTATAATCGATTTCGCTCAAATCATGGTTAATGTTATTCTCCCACCTCATTCTTGCTCTACCAACCGGCTGTAGCATTGCTGCCCATGCCGGAAAGGTCGAAGGCGATAAGCCAGACGAAAACAAAAGTGTCTTTGTCGAGAGAGCGATGATCTTCCATCGTTAAAATACAACCGTCAAGAAATGCGGACATGGGTTCCACTGGGTTAAGATTTTCCTCATACGTTCTTACAGGCGGGGACTACTTCACGCATTCACTTCAGGTATAAATGCTCAATTCATTTTCTCAGAAACTGGATCTAAGTTATCGTAAATTATATTATCTATTTTCAGATATTCAAAACAAACAAAATATTACGGTACTTGAGATCACAATAAGGGTGAAGGCAAAAAACACATTCCTGTACTATTCATAGATGTTAACAAACAAGGGATGTAGCAAATATTGTAAAATATATAACTGCAGATTTAACCTTTTCACTGCTGAGATATTTCCAGCCTTTAAAACCCTCCTTGCTCAATGCAGGGAGAAATATGGAAAAAGTTTATTTAGGTTCCTAAGAGATGGCAGTATATGCCTGCCTAGTTTGAAAGCAATGCAATACATATTATATAACTAGCAGGCGTTTGGAGTTGAGAATGGATATACACACCCATAGCATGGCAAGCAATTTCTTTGCCAACGGATATACCCGTTCGTAGCAATGTAAAGGTTAAACGAGTGTACCTCGTCTTTTGAGGCGAATGGGTTCAAAAAATCAATGCCAAAGGCTCGAACACAAGGTCATGTTCCTAGGAACTTGGGAATGTTAGGACCCAAAAGTCTGCTACATGACAATATGACATGGATTAACAGAACAGATAGACTGAGAAAAAAGTGGCTACAGGATGTAGAACAAGACTTTTAAAAAAATACAGCAAAGAGGATGGAGAAGGTTTTTTTTAATGTCCCAGGTTATCCTTTTTGGACATTTCTGGTGTTCTCTCCTGTCAAAGGCCTAATTTTAACCCACTTCTGAGGTTGGGGCGCCTGGAAGGCGAGGTTACGTTGCCTCGATGATATGATGGGTGATGATGATAGTGGTGCGCCAGAGGGTCCTTAATCTTAAGCTTAATCTAAGATGATGATTGCGATGGCCATATGATGTTCGGAGACCGTTTGGTCCTTAAAGTTTCCTGACATTTGTCTTAGAGATGAGGAAAAACCCCGATAAAAACCTCACCCAGGAAACTGTCCCGACCTGGGATCGAACCCGGATCCACTCCGTGACAAGGCAGCACGCTACTTCGAGACTACAGCGGTAGACAGGATGGAGATGGTTGGCTAAGAGAGGAATGGAAGAAGATTCTGAAGGAGACCAAAGCTCATCAAGGGCTTTAGAGTGGAAGAGTAAGTAATGAATAAAGCAACTGATGGATGCAGTTTATCTAGAGTGTCAGGCTGACGTATGCGATAACAGTGGGGTGTTTGCTAACAAACACCACTGATTGATCATATATTCACTTAGAAGCCAGAAATCATATGTGAATCAAGAAGGTAGGTAGCTTAAAGCAACATTTATTTAATAATGGCATTTAATGTATCTTCCTACTTTATTTAGTTTAAGCTCTCTTTGTAGGCATTTTTTACATGCCCCACACCACCCATGAATTACGGAGACGAACTGTCGGGTAATTTTATCTGCATTACGGAACATTCAGTGATAGCGAGGAGATACTAACGGCCAACACGCACACACTTTTGAATAACACTAAGAAATTGGGACTGGAAATAAATAGCAATAAAACTAAATATATGGTCACACATACAATTACACTATATAATGGAAATGGAAAGCTAGTGACAAATCACGGAAGTTTTGAAGAAGTGGCTGAATTAAAATATATAGGAACAATAATTACAAACAGAAATGAGATGCACAAAGAAATTAAACATAGGCTCAATTCTGGAAATGCGTGTTATTATGCATTGCAGAGACTTTGTCGTCCCAACTCCTTTGAAAAAACATTGAACTGAAAATATATAAAACTGTTATTCTTCCAGTTATATTATATGGATGCGAAACATGGACTCTTACTTTAAGGGAGAATAGGAGATTACGAGTATTTGAAAATAAAGTTCTTCGAAAATGTTTGGACCAAAGAGAGATGAACAGACAGGCGAATGGAGAAGACTACATAACAGTGAACTACATGGCCAGTTATAATAACAGTTAAGTCTCGTAGACTGCAATGGACAGGACATGTGGCATGAATGTGGAACAAAAGATGTGCATGGAAGCTTCTTGTAGGAAAATCAGAGGGAAAACTCCTAGTTGGCCAGATCAAGAATGAGGTGGGAGAATATAATTAACCACGATTTGAAGGAAGTACATTATACAGGGAATGATTGAAAAACATTAGCTTAGGATAGGTATGTATGGAGAGCTTATGTCTGCGCGGTCACGGGTTCGATAGTGCCAGTGAATTAGTTAGTTATGAAATATTACTGCAGGCCTACATATGTGTTGGTTCCATGATGTAACGGCGTTATTTTCTGTAACTGTGGAGAAATCTTCGTTTTCAACCACCCTCCTGAGTGTCACTTATCAAAAACCGACCGCCTTTCAACCCTCATTAAAAAGAAAAGAGACGAAGATATTCCAAAGTTGTCAAATCAACTAACCTATAATTTTACAGGTATGTGCATGTTAATAATATAGCATAGAATGGTTTAGTTTAAAAATTATATTTTTAAAGAATAATGTGTACGTGGCAACATTGGAAGGTGAAACTATTGGCGGGTGGTATAGTCCATGAGGGCTAAAGTGTCTAGAATATTTTAGAAAGAGAAAGAGAGTACTCACCATCTTCTTTCTCACTCATAGACATATCTCTTCACGGTGACAGCGGTAGGGCAGACACTCCCTGCAGTGGTGGCATTCCCTTCTTCTAAACATTCTTCCTGACAAGTTTCTATGTCTTCATTTTCATTTTCATCATCGTCGGTATCGTCTAAATTTATTTCAAACCGATCACTAATTTCGTCCATTAAACCGTCTGCTGCCAATGTGACTCTTCAACCTTTTCACAAGCTCTGCAGTCACTTTTAACAGAGCACTCTGAACCAGTCGCCACTGACAAAAATTACCTCACACAAAAGTGACTGGACGGAAGTGGGAGGGGGTGGAGTTTATCTAGCATTCCTAAGTAATTTTACAAGGGTAGCCCATTGTGTTTTGCGAAGGGTGGAAGAACAGTTCTCTAGACAAGGATAGCAGAAATCATGCCAACTTAGTCATTTTACACTATAGTTGTAAGTATTAAGGTGTCTCCAAATGTGATGCACAACATTTATTTATTAATTACATTTTCATCCTACAGAGTGTGCAGATACATGCTTTAGTAACAACACTTCATTTTTCCACATAATCCTCATCCTTTTCAACTGCCTTACGTCACCTTGGAACTAGGGTCTGTATACCCACGTGGTAAAATTCTAACCAGCACGTTTGAGCTACAGATTGGCAGCTTTCACGAGGGCGTCAACATCTTCAAACCTTGTTCCACAAAATTTAATAAATTTAATACACAATCAATTGAGTTGATGAATTGAATATTATTAAACAATTGGCTGTTAATAATGGCTACGACCCTGAAATTATAGAAGGTTTAATTAAGAAGGTTCATTACAAAAAAGCAATTAACAAAGTTTTTCCTTTACCCAAAGAAAACATAAAGAAATATGTCGTAATGTCATACATAGGCCCACTTTCAAATAAAATATCTAATCACTTTAAAAAGTTGAACATTAATGTGGCATTTAAAACTAATAAAACTCTACAAAATATAATAAAAAACATAAAACCAAAACAAAAAAAGAAAAATTATCAGGTGTATATAAATTGAAGTGTGGCACATGTGACAATGTCTATATAGGACAAACTGGTAGACCTTTTATCTCTCGGATAAAGGAACACATGAGAGCATATAACAGAAATTTAGAAAATTCAAAATATGCTAACCACCTATTCCAATTTAATCATTGTTTCGATCCAAATTTTGAAATTTTACATATTTGTGATAAGGATAAGAAGTTAGATCTTTTGGAGGATGTAGAAATTAATAAATTTAAAAGTATTAAAAAACTTAAATTCTCAACTTGATTTGAATGAATCCCCTTTGTTCAATTAAAAAATTTAAATAAATATTGTTGTATTGTTGCTTAGATCAGTTGGAACACAATTCATAATTTGTTAACATGTCTGAAGAAGGTACAGTGTACCGAAACAGCTGTCACTGAATTATATAATAAATATGAAAGTCAAATATTTAGATTTAATACATTTTTAAACCTTAAAATAATGAAGAGTTTCCAGAAAAAAAACAAGATCAGTTTACAGGAAAATATTTAATATTGGGTTAATAGAGAGTTTTAAACACCCTGTACAACCTACGTTTCCATTAATTGCAGTTTGAGGAACTCAAATTTATATTTGAGATGGTTGTAAGATTACAACACAGCTGTTTTGGAACTTTGCGAACTGGGTCTCTAACAGCAGGAATGGTAAACGGAGTAAGTATAATTATTTATAAATGTTTTCAAATTGGGGGCACGCCATAGCGTAGTGGTTAAGGCACTGGGCTACAAGCCGGAGGGTCGAGGGTTCAAGTCCCGTTGGGGTCAGGATTTTTAAACTGACCCAAACCCTTTGGTGGCACTATGGCCCTGGGGTCGACTCAGCCTCTAACGGAAATGAGTACCAGACGCTTGTTCTGGGAGTAAAGGCGGCCGTCACGCAGGGCTGACAACCCGGCTGACATAAAGTGCCGATTGTCTAGAAAAAGTGGGAGCCTTAACCTCCTACTACCCCAAGGGCCTCCGGGCCTGTTGTGGGATGGCTTTAAATGTTTTCAAATTACAATATACAGCCATATATATATTAAAAACACAGGAGTAACTTTAGCCGAAAAAATGTCAACCAAGCTCACTATCTTTTGTAGTAGTAGTTTGGACTTTATTAGACAAAAAGTAAGATATTTACAATATTATTTACAAATATGGGTCGCACGGGCAGTAAGCCGTACGTGCTGTTGACAGTCCGTTACAATAAAGTAATAATTGGTGATAGTATAAAGAAAAACAAAAAAAACAATAATGTTACAATTACATAAAGAAAACACAATAATATTACAATTACATAATAATACAATAGCATTATACACTAATTAAGTTATGTAGAATTATTAATAATTAATGGTATTGCATTTTGATAACATGTATTTATTCATGAATGAGTGTTGTTCTTATTTTCCGCGTTTTGTCCAGAAATTTACCGAGGTTTATCCAATTTTCTGGATTTACCAATAACTCGTAGCATGCCAATCTTTCCCGATTTGAATTTAGAAATCTTTCCGGTAATAACTGACGTCTCCAATATTCTAAATCGTTACATTTTCCTAATATATGTATCTCATCTTCAAAGTTGGACATATTCGCATATCGTGATCGTCGCTAATTTTTAGAAATTTCCATGCCCCTAGCCTAAACCAAGCAAGCCCTATCTTTTGTAAGTAATAGTACACAGTGTCCCATTCAAACCTCCCACAATTTAATTAATCATAACTCTCAAAGTATGCGGAATTATGAAATGAGGTTGGTATTAAAAGAAAGAGAAACTCAAAGAATTTTTATTTTCATTTTTGCAGTTAATTCATCTGTCGCATGTTGGACAATAATGACATAAAACAAAATGGCGACCCTCAGCAACGAGCACAAACTGTTTTCTGGTATGCAGAGACGAAGTCAATAATTACAGTGCAAAGAAATTACCAGAGAGAATATGGAGGAAATGCACCTGATGGGAAGACCATTAAGGCATGACTTGAGAAGTTTCTGGCGACTGGAAGCGTTAAAAAATAATCAGGAGGTGCTCGTACACGTGTTTCAGAAGAAATGATTGAAGAAATTAGAGCAGAATTTCAGAGAAGTCCACAAAAATCAGTGTATGGCAATGAAAATTCTTTGAGTTTCTGTTTCCTTTAATACCAACCTCATTTCATAATTCCGCATACTTTGTTGGTTATGATTAATTAAAATGTGGGAGGTTTGAATGGTACACCCTGTATTTGCAGAAAAGTCAGGGAACTTTTATTTACGTAGTCATATGAAACCATCATTAAAATGTATTTTAGTTTTGTATAACTTGTATTTTATGTTTTGATAGCGTGTTTTGTTAGAATATAAAGTATAGGTTTTATTGCATAGTAACTACGTCAATGATTGTTATAATAGTAGATAAAGCAATATAAGATTCAAAGCTTCGCTTTTTTTTAAGAATAAGAACAAATTTTATTCGCCAATAAATGTTTTTTTTTGTCTAATGCCACCAGGTTATCTTTTATGATATTTCTGGCTTTCTCTCCTGGCATTGGCGGCACTGTAATCCATTTACTAGGTTAGGGCATCTGGAAGGCGGAGTTACGTTACCGCGATGATATGTTGGATGATAAATGATATTGAAGCACCAGGAGAGTGCTCACAAATAAATGTTGTACACAGTGCTGGTGCTCGGGTGCAGTTCTGTTACACAAATAACACATACAGAGTGAAAATTATTTAAACCGACAAACTCTGGGAGGTTGTAGCGGACACCAAAACAAATATTTTTCCCTAATGTCATTTTTTCCTATGAGGATTATTTAAACCGGTAGATGAAGATTTCTCTGGCGGCAAATTAATTAAACCAACAAACTCTTTTGCATTTTTTATTACCAAGAGACAACACATTAACACAACGCAATTACTTAAATTACAGTAGAGATTCAAAAATGCCTCCATTGACATGTAAACAAAGGTTACACCGGCGGATCATGTTGTCTAACGCGGGAAAAAATTCCAGGATTATCGTTAATTGCTGCTGCTGCTTCTGCTGCTACTATCCGGGCAACCAGATCCTTTTCTGATGCAACAGGAGTTGTATAAATAAGGTTGCGCATCTCTCCCCACACAAAAAAAAGCAAAGGGGTCATATCTGGGGATCGAGCAGACCATGGTGCAGGATCACCTCTGCCAATCAACTTTTCTGAAAATCGTTGTTTCAAGAATCGACACACACGACGACTGAAATGTGCCGGCGCCCCGTCATGTTGGAACCACGTGCGTTGTCTTATAGGAAGCGGGACGTCTTCCAGCAATTCTGGCAATGCTCTGGCGAGAAAATTGTAATAGTGCCTGCCATTTAATGGCCTAGATAGAAGATATGGCCTAATTAAACAGTCCCCAACAACACCGGCCCACACATATCGTGTACTCACTCCATTAGTAAACAGATACAATTCATTACTACACTGGTGGACAAAACAATTCCTACCATCAACAGCAGTTGCAGTCATGACAACTGAAGAGCGTAATACGCCCTCTACCGGTTTAAATAATCTTCTTCTTCCTTCCAAGTATTAGGCCAAGGCCTGTTACGATCCTATAGAAAATTTTCCCTCCAGCGTTTGAGGGAAATTCTCGTATAAGACTTGAAAGCATAATAATAGTCCCTTCGATTGGTTGCTGGCCAAAGGAAGGCAAGACCAGTGATGGGGCTGCCATCTTATAGCCTCTGGCCAGGCTTTTCTGGAGAAGAAAAGAAAATAAAGAAAAGAATAAATGGAAGAAAGGAAAGACTCCCTAGCCCTCGGATGCCCTAATAGCATTGGGGTCGAAAAAACAAGAGTTAACCAAGAGAGATTAGATAGTAAAGTTAGAGTGCAAAACACAAGTAAGTGGAAGAAATGTTTTGCACAGCTTGGGCACCTTGTGGTCGCCATCCACATATCCCCTAGATGAGGACCCCTCATAGTAAAAAATGGCATTACGGAGAAATATTTGTTTTGGTGTCCCCTACAACCTCCCACAGTTTGTCGGTTCAAATTATTTTCACTCTGTATACAATATATACATTACAAAGTTTTAGTTGAAGGGAGACGGAAAACAAAATATATACATTTAAGAGTCAGTTTCAAGACATAAAGTAAATCATAGAACATAAAACATTTTAAAAAATAATACAAGGGAAAATTTAACTTTCTCTAATAAAAAAGGGTTAAATATTGAGATTTTAAATATTATTTCGATTATTTTCAATGTTGTGAAACATTTCGATGACGTATATTCCAACATAAATTCTACCCCCCTTAAAGATAAAACTTTTCAAGAAATTTGAAGCCAACCGGAACCTTTATAGATATTATAATAATTACACCTATATTATAGGAACATTTTACGTTACCTTCCCACTAATGTATTAACCTTTACACTGCTACGAACGGGTATATCCGTTGGCAAAGAAAATGCTTGCCGTGCTATGGGCGTGTATATCCATTCTCAACTTCAAACGCCTGCTAGTTATATAATACGTATTGCATTGCTTTCAAACTAAGCAGGCGTATACTGCCATCTCTTAGGAACCTAAATAAACTTTTTCCATATTTCTTCCTGCATTGAGCAAGGAGGGTTTTAAAGGCTGGAAACATCTCAGCAGTGAAAAGGTTAAAAACATTGTTTATGTATTTCCAGTTGGCTGGTGTCGCTAACATAATGGTTGGTATAAACGCTTTGGAAACTAGTGAAAAATCAGCAAAAGAAAATGAAAAATTACACGAAGCATCTGAAAGTAAGTATAGCGACATCACTTTTATGAAATTGACAAATTGTTTTTTCATATAAAACGTCTGGTATTGTTCCAAGTAACTTATTATATGTGAGAAATGTTTGACACTAGACATATATTCGAGAATACAATACAGATCATAACGATAGAACTATATTTCCTCATAAAATATTTGCAGATATAAATCTTCCTTCTACATCTAGATCTTACATTTTATTACAAAATCGTTTTAAGCGATTTGTTTTCCTTTCTAAGAAATTAGGGTTAATCTTTACAACCTGTGACGCGACTTTTTTAATTTCTTCTTAATAAATTCCTGTCAAATTTTATTCTTACGGTTTCATTTTTGAAATTATTTCCCACCATTTACAGTGATTTTTACATTTTTCTAACGTAATATATATTCCGAATTTCTCCATCACCCACAGTTTTTTTTATTCCAATTTAAATTAATGGATTCAAATAATTATTTTTAATTACATTTCTTCGTCCATTTGTCCATTGTAAATAAAACCAAATGAGCTAAGTCAGGAGATTTCAGCTATGGAAAAGAGATATCAAGGCAAATGGAATCCTAATATGCTGGCCGATTATTGTTGGACCATCAAGAGGGATGCTCCACACGCGAAATATAGCAGAAAATCGTAATTTCTTACTTTCTAGGTGAGTCCGAATGTTCGAATATTGTGTAGTTACGAATGTAGAAAATATTAAAGTGTTTGAAATTATAAATTCCTGTCTCTCGGAAACATTGCGTGATGGAGAAAACCCGATATCATATTTGAAATCAGGAGAAAAAATACTATCAGAATCTCACATTTTTCCTTCTGAGACAAAAAAAAAGTTTATTTTTTGTTGCGCAGTGTAATTATAACCCAGGATGGAGAAGATGCAAATTATATGTATAATCAGTTGTCAACAAAATATCAGAAATGAGGTTTGAAAATGAACAATAAAACAGAGTATTTAACAAATGACCCAGATGGATTATACATTGATGGGGTAAAGATAAAGAAGAGAGATAGTTTCTGTTATTTGGGATCAATTATAGAGAAAGATGGAACATCACATAAATAAATATCAACAAGGAGCAGTAATGGAAGAAAACCCATAGGATTGTTAAACTCTATACTATGGAGTAAAAACATCATTAACAGAACAAAACAACTAATTTATAAATCCATACTAGAAAGTATATATTGTTATATGGATCGGAAGTTTCGACAATGACACAACAACATGCAAACAGAATAACTGCAGTTGAAATGGATTTTTAGAGAAGAGCTGCCAGAAAATATCAACTGAAAAGCATTAGAATTGCAAAAATTAGAAAATGGATGAGATTGAACACAGAAGGCTAAAATGATAGGGACACGTAAGAATAATGCAGGATGGAAGACTACCAAAGCTTTTCTATGCATGGAAAATTGAAAAAAGGAGCAGAAAAGGAAGACCAAGAACAACCTGGAAGAATAACATTCAGAATTCAATGATGAAATTTGGCGTAACGGAACAAGACACAGAGAACAGAGAACAATGGGGAACTTTATTTAAGGGGTAATTTGTGAATATTTGTTGCAAACTGATAGTCTATAAGTCCGTAGTCATTTGTATTTTTTTCTTAAAACTCATGTTAATAACACTGAACAACAAAAAATAAACTTTCTTTGTCCCTGAAAGAAAAAATGTTATTCTGACAGTATTTTTTCTCCTGAATTCAAATGTGGTATCAGTTTTTCTCCATCACGC
Organism: Diploptera punctata; assembly: GCA_030220185.1. NCBI lineage: Eukaryota > Metazoa > Arthropoda > Insecta > Blattodea > Blaberidae > Diploptera > Diploptera punctata. The sequence goes on from JASPKZ010002880.1 coordinate 51,312, forward strand.
AAGGTTTCCGAGACAGGAATTTATAATTTCAAACACTTTAATATTTTCTACATTCGTAACTACACAATATTCGAATACTCGGACTCGCCTAGAAAGTAAGGAATGACGATTTTCTGCTATATTTCGCCTGTGGAGCATCCCTCTTGATGGTCCAACAATAATCGGCCAGCATATTAGGATTCCATTTGCCTTGATACATCTTTTCCATAGCTGAAACCATTTGAGTTGGCTCATTTGGTTTTATTTTACAGTGGACAAATGGACGAAAAAAACGTTTATTAAAAAATAATTATTTAAATCTATTAATTGAAATTGAAATAAAAGAACTGTGGGTGGTGGAGAAATTTCGAATACATATTTGAAAACACGACAAAAAAAATTGCATTAAGTACAACTATTGATATATTTAAATTAATATTGGGAAGTAAACATTATGAGGTTATATCATTAATAGTAGGTGGAGAACATATTTTTATCGACTCACCTCATATGATTTCAAATGTCTTTGATACCGACGGTTTCAGACAATATCATGACTGAAGAGGTATCAAATAAATTTGAAATCATATGAGGTGAGTCGATAAAAATATGTTCTCCACTCACTATTAACAACTATTGGTACTCATGAGACAAAAATCATGTTGACCAGTATTATTAAGATTGGTTGGAGAAAAAACTCAATGATGAGGAAAATTCTAAAAATGAATGAATTTCAACAGAGTTAAAATGAAGGAATGTTTTCACTTTGTTATCGTTGGGATGTAGATTATGTTAAGGTATATAATGCTATTTCAGTTTTAAATGGTCAAAAAGTGAAATGTTTTCCTATTGCATGTCGCCAATTTAATTACAGTTCTGTTCTATTTTACAGCAATAAGAACAGTCAGCGTATTTGTGGCAGCTTTGGGCGCCGTTTTGTTAATTCTCAGCGGATTCATGATTTATGGAGTTTATAAGGTAATATTAAAATGGAAACCTAACTAACTCACTCGCTGGCTCACGGGCACCACCGAACCCATAGGATCATGTCCGCGCGGACATAAGCTTCCACATATCCCTATTCTCACCTTATGTTTTCTAATTTTCCCCTGTAAAATCTATTTCCCTCAAATAAAGGTTAAAGTTATTCTCCCACCTCATTATTGATCCACTAACTAGTTGTTTCCCCTCTCGTTTTCCTACAAATAGCTACCATGCCTCTCTTTCATTCTCCATTCGTGTCACATATCCTGCTCATCGCAATCTACGAGACTAACTGTTCTTACATCTGGTTTCCTATAAAAATCATGTAGCTCACAGTTATGTAGTTTTCTCCATTCGTCTGTCTGTTACTTCTTCTCTTCGCTCCCTAGTAACCAATACTATATAAGGTCAAGAAATAGCCTAAATTCGTGAATGGATGATGATGTTGATGATGATATTGGCGTAGGGTGTCCATAATATTTTCGATGTAAAAGGGAACATGTACAAAAAATTAAAGGAAAAACCAGGGACATTTTAAAAAAGATGGGACATTAACATAATATAAAATAAAAAGTTTTATTTTTTTACCACGACACTGTTGCCAATACAGATTTATAAGAATCAGCCATTCTCAAATCAAAAACCACTATAGCCAATGTTTATTAACGTTTAATAAAAATATTTATTTATCGCTGCGAGGGGGATAAAAATCCACTAACTAAATCTCTTTCATTCAAGTTAAAATTATATTTCTCCGCCGTCAAAGTGCCAGAACCAGCAGGAAATCTCCGACACTGGCCGCCACTGACCGTGGATTGACAATTTGAAAAATTGTACCAGTTACCAATATATGAGAGTAGAAAAAAATAATAGTTTTAAAAAACTAAAACAACACGCTTTATTAGAAAACCGAACTAAAAAAATTAAAAATAATTTTAATTTCCAACACGCTTGGGATAAATAATTTTACCATCAAAAGCGTGGGGTGCTCTTTATCAATTAATATATTTGATAATAAACAGATATTGGTAAAAGTAAAGTCTCTAAGCAGAAAATGTAAAAATCATAAAAAGCACTCCACGCTTTTGATGGTAAAATTATTTATCCCAAGCATGTTGGAAATTAAAATTATTTTTCATTTTTTTAGTTCGGTTTTCTAATAAAGCGTGTTGTTTTAGTTTTTTAAAACTATTTTTTATTTTTTAGTTTTAATATTTTTCAATTCCTTCTGGCTTTTTTCGTGTTGAGACTTGAAAGTAGTTTTGAAGTTCCTTAGGACAGGTTACTGGCCCGACGCTAAGTAGTCCAGTGGTAGGGCTGCTACCTTTAGTCTCTGGACAGACATTAGGATACCGCATTTACTCAGTACCTGATGGAACGGTTATACCGCCGTGACTCGGTCCTCAGAGCCTCGTTTGTGAAAACAGGTTGTACCACGAGAAGGTGAGGATGAGAATTGGGTAGGAGAGGTTATACACACGTCACTACCCCTTATTTTTAGGAAAGGACGATCTTGTATTGATTCAGCATTTTCTGTTAAACTATTACTTGAAAAAAGAAGAGAATTCAACTTAGAAACACATTTTGCTTTCATAGATTTTGAAAAAGCATTCGACACAGTCAGGAGATCAAAACTCTTAAATATATTGGAAGACAGAAATATACCAAATTTACTTCGGCAGAACATACAAAATATTTACAAAGACAACACCATAAAGATTAAATTAAATAACAGATTTTCTGAAGAAGGAATTATAAATCGTGGTGTGAGACAAGGCTGCCCCCTATCCCCAACACTCTTTGCAATTTATATCAATGAAGTAATATGTTGCTGGAACAAAACATATAAATTTGGAATAAGAATATCAGAAAATAGAAAATTAAACACCCTATTGTTTGCAGATGACCAAATAATAATAGCAAATTCCAAAGATAATCTACAGAAAGGTCTGTATGAACTTAACAAAATTATAGAAGAATATGGATTAAAGATATCTACAGAAAAAACAAAAATTATGGCATTTCAAGGTGTAGATCCTGTCAGAAGTAAAATTGTACTGGACAATAAATTTTGGAGCAAGTGAATAATTTTACATATCTAGGATGCAATATCTCATATGAAGAAGAAAAGGATGTAAATGCAAAAATATCTAAATTTTTAAGAATTTTAGGGTTAATAAATTCTATCTTCAAGCCACAGTTAGTCCAAAAGCATTCAAGACTGAAAGTGTATAAAACACTGGCTCTTCCAACTCTTTTGTATGGTAGCGAAGTATGGACGTTGAAACAGAAGGATATACAGAGACTTAGATCTGCTGAAATGAGATATCTTCGGAGGACTGCAGGATACACACTACTAGATCACAAAAAAAAATGAAGACATCTTAGAAGAATTACACATGGAATCTTTAGAAACAAAATTTCTGATTATAAGTCAAGATGGATACAACATGTTCATCGAATGGAAGATCACAGAATACCCAAACTAATGTTAAGATATCAACCTGCAGGAAGAAGAAGACCAGGACGTCCACTCAAAAGACTTCTGGATGGTGTTTCTCTTGAGGCCGAAACAGGTCAACAAATGGCCTAAATTCGTGAATGTACTGTGATGATGATGATGAGTTTTAATATTTTACAGAATAAGATAAAAATGTAAATATCTTTAAATTCGATTCTATTGTAGTATGAGCTGAAAGTAATACTCTTCTAAAAAAAACCTCCCAGCCGGATTTGAACCAGCGACCTATGGATTACAGAAATTATATACCACTAGAGTGTACCGCTCTACCAACTGAGCTCTTACAACGATTGACTAAAAATTCGACAAGTCCGCAACCTACTATGCCAGTTTTCATTTTTTTTGATTTTCTGATGATTCTGACCAGGATTCTTGAAACAAAATATGAAATTATTGTATTGTCACGGGACCTTTACAAGTACACAAAGTTTCAAGTCGATCCAATGTTTCTAAGTGGGTGAAAACCGTGTTCAAAAATTCCGTTACATAGGTACAAAGACACTTTTTTTTATTTTCTGATGATTCTGGCCAGGATTTTAGAAAACAAATATGAAATTATTATATTGTCACGGATCCTTTACACGTATTCAAAGTTTCAAGTCGATCCAATGATTTTAAGTGGATGAAAATCGCGTTAAAAGATTATGTTACATAGATACAGGTCAAGCTAATATAAAGCGTGTAAAAACAAAGATTATAGACCAGACAGTGCATCGTGGTCATACAACTGGCGCTTTCTAACGTTCATATTTATAATCACATAGTAAAGAACAAAACTAAGTCGCCATTCTTAAATACATTCACAAAGCATCATCCCAAAAGCCGGACATTTGAGCGCCCCCAAGAAAACTTTCGGGACAGTGGGACATTTTCCAAAATAAATAATAGTTTAAAAAACTAAAACAACACGCTTTATTAGAAAACCGAACTAAAAATGAAAAATAATTTTAATTTCCAACACGCTTGGGATAAAATTAAAGTGGTCAACAAAAAAATCATATCCAACACATCTAGAATAAAACTAGAGTTATCTACAAAAAAAAATAATTTTGCCATCAAAGCGTGGGGTGCTTTTTATGGTTTTTACGTTTTCTTCTTAGAGAGCTTACTTTTACCAATATCTGTTTATTATCAATATATTAATTGATATAGAGCACCCCACGCTTTTGATGGTAAATTATTATTTTTTTTTTGTAGATGACTCTAGTTTTTTTTCTAGATGTGTTGGAGATGATTTTTTTTTGTTGGCCACTTTAATTTTATCCCAAGCGTGTTGGAAATTAAAATTATTTATCATTTTTTAGTTTGGTTTTCTAAAATGTAAATATATTTAAATTCGATACTATTGTAGTATGAGCTAAAAGTAATACTCTTCTAAAAAAATCCTCCGACCTATGGATAACTGAAATTATATATCACTACAGTCCACCACTCTACCAACTGAGCTACCACAACGATAGACTAAAAAGTCGATACGTCCGCAAACTATTATACCGGTCTTTATTTCTTTAATGTCCTCAAGATCCTGGCCAGGATCTTAGAAAAAAATTACGAAATTACGGTATTAGCATTGGTCCTTTACAAGTATACAAAGTTTCAAGTCGATTCAATGTTTTAAGTGGATGAAAATTGTGTCCAAAGATTCCGTTACATAGATACAAAGACACTTTCTTTGATTTTCTGATGATTCTGGCCAGGATTTTAGAAACAAATATGAAATTATTGTATTGTCACTGGTCCTTTACAAGTATACAAAGTTTCTAGTCGATCCTATCATTTTAAGTGGGCGAAAATTGTGTTGAAAGATTCCGTTACAAAGACACTTTCTTTGATTTTCTGTAATTTCTGGCCAGGATTTTACAAACAAATATGAAATTATTGTATTGTCGCAGTTCCTTTACAAGTATACAAAGTTTCAAGTCGATCCAATGATTTTAAGTGGGTGAAAATTGTGTTGAAAGATTCCGTAACATAATTACACAGACACTTTTTTTAATTAAATAAAAATAAAACGTAGTTTTATTTGATTTTCATATTTATTATATAATTCAGTGACAGCTGTTTCGGTACACTGTACCTTCTTCAGACATGTTAACACTTTTTATTTTCTGATGATTCTGGCCATTATTTTAGAAAACATTATGAAATTATTGTATTGTCATTAGTCCTTTACAAGTATGCAAAGTTTCAAGTCGATCCAATGATTTTAAGTGGGTGAAAATCGCGTTGAAAGATTCCGTTACATAGATAGATACAGGTCAAGCTAATATAAAGCGTGTAAAAACGGGACGAATGGACACCCTGTATTAGCGCAAAATAGCATGTATATCAAGAGTTGAGCCTAATGACAGGCATTTGAATGATCAACTTTCCACTGTAATGTTGAGAATGTATTAAGCTGACATTAAATGTGTTGTCTAAGGGCTCGTGGAGACAAGCTTGCAAATTAACATAAAATGGACATGCATTCTAAACTTAGAAAGTGCAGCAGGTAGTGGATGATGGATTATATCAATTATATATGGCAAGAACCTATCCATTTTCCATGACAGTTGTTATTGTGTGTACAATGTACAGGATTACACAAGCCTTGCTTTGTTTTAATATAATACTAACATACGTAAATTGATGTTCAACTGTTACCTACTGTCAAAACACAACTCAGCTCATTAAATAAACTTCTGCTTCCGGGGAAAAGAACACTAAAATCTCTTAGGATGTCAACTTGATTGAACAAGTTACTAAGAAACAAATAATAGTTTTAAAAAACTATAACAACACGTTTTATTAGAAAACCGAACTAAAACATGAAAAATAATTTTAATTTCCAACACGCTTTGGATAAAATTAAAGTGGTCACAAAAAATCATCTCCAAAACATATAGCATAAAACTAGAGTTATCATAAGTAATGCCACTCTTGATTTCCAAATTATCGATAAATTCACGACTCGCGAAGTGAGGAGTGAATTTATCTAGAGAATTTGGAAATCAAGAGTGGCATTTGTTAGGACTATTTAACGAATAAAATTAAGCTGATTACTCACAAATCATTATTTAACTATAGTTATTTTAAAATATTTATATATTTAATGTAAACGGCGATGTTTGAAAACAAATGAGAAACGATAGGTACGCTTCTACTGCTTCTTTTGTTTATCACTGCAACCAGATCATACTATTTATTGCCAAAGGAACGCAGTATTGTAAGGAGGAGCTTTCTTTAATATGGTAATTATAACACTGATAAATATTTGGTGAAACACGACTCTGATTGGTTGTAAAACAGAAATCATTGAAACGTGATTGGTCATTGACTCCCATTTGGGGCATGAGTTAAATAGTCAACAAAAAGAAAATAATTTACCATCAAAAGCGTGGGGTGCTTTTTATGATTTTTACATTTTCTTCTTAGAGAGCTTACTTTTACCAATATCTGTTTATTATCAAATATATTAATTGATATAGAGCACCCCACGCTTTTGATGGTAAAATTATTTTCTTTTTGTTGATAACCCTAATTTTATTATTTATGTGTTGGAGATGATTTTTTGTTGACCACTTTATTTTATCCCAAGCGTATTGGAAATTAAAATTATTTTTCATTTTTTAGTTTTATAAAAGCGTGTTCTTTTAGTTTTTTAAAACTATTATTTATTATTGAACAAGTTAATTTTGTTAGTTTAAGTGTCCTGATGTTAGTTGATTTTACTTTTCTTCACAGAACTCACATAAACACCTGTTGACTTGGATGACGTATGTATCTGTGTATGAATTCGTGTTTATAGCGGCCAACATTATTAATATGGTGGTGTTCACACAGACCCAAGACTATATACTTGCCGTGTATTGCGGGATGTGGGCAGCTGTCAGTTTTCGTAAGTATACGCACTAGCATTGCCAGTAGAATAAGAAAGTATCAATCATTCAATAAATTTACCCTAATATAACACCTTTTTTCTGAAATCTGACCTCTTGTACCGACTTTCTAATGTTTATAAAATGTTCCTGTAGTGCATGCAAATAGAGGCCGCTTCGTGGCGCTAGTGATTAGGCACTCGTCCTCCATCACTGATTCTCAAGTTCGCAACCTGTATATTTCATGTGGGGTTCGTAGTGTAAAAATAGGAGCCAATACACGTTTTTTCTCGGGACTCGCCCGGTTTTTCCCCTGCCAAAAACTCATTTTACCTCTTCTCTATATTCTATTCCATAGTAATTCTGCCCCAGGGAGCTCTTTACTGCAATCATAGCATTTGCATGCTATGCTATCAATCAGTCAATAAATTTACCCTAATATAACACTTTTTTTCTGAAATCTGATATCTAAAATGAATCAATACATATAGTCTACAATAAGTAGCAAATACCCAGCGTTCGCTACTACACCTAAATAAACGAAATGTGTTTTTGCATTTAATTGAATAATTAAAGAAAAATATATATAAATTTATATTTTTTAGATATCCCGTGGTGATTACGCGGCAGTGCCCGGCAATCTACTCATCCCTATCTTCTTGGTATAAATGAGCTGAAAGACAAAAATTAATGTACTTCTTATGATTAGTTGAATAAGTAAAATTAAAAATAATTATAAATGGATATCGTAATTATATTAAGATTCCCCGTGCTGATTACCCGGTGTTGCCCGTGAATCTACTTATCTCGATCTTCTTGGCATAAATGAGCTAAAAGACAAAATTCGTTATTGTGAGTTATCCGTAAAAGAATACCCGCCATGTGCTGCTATGCTTGTACAGGAATCTACGTACTTGTCTCGATCTTCTTGGCATCAATGAAAGACAAAAATGGTTATTGTGAGTTATCCGTAAGAGATAAACATATGCTGTCGTGGAGTTTTTTGTAGATCTTTTTGAGATATTCAATTCTGTGTACATTAAGTTTGTGTATTTGTTTTGGTTTAGGCAGCGTAAGCCATTTAAGTATCCAAATAGCTACTTTTTTCACGTTTTCCACTATAAAAGGCGATTTTTAAGGGTGTAGGAGTTGAGTACCACAACTCTCTTATAGCCTATGTTCATTCCGGGAATCTCCTGAACATTTTGCAAAAGCCCCATCACAAGGATCAACGGTATGGCCGCGCATAAAGTACAAACAAACAATCATTCATTTTTATATATTGGATAGACCTATATGTATGGAGAGCCCGACCAGGGATTAAGGGTGAAGAGGAGTGGACGTGACTGCATAGCCAACATGACGGTAACACGTCTAGGGATGGTAACCAAATAAATGTCTGCACGTTTGGAGGAGTAAGGTGGCAGCCCCAACCACCAGGCGCTCGTAACGCAACAGGGGAAATATGCATTAGACTGACTATTTAACTCATGCCCCAAATGGGAGTCAATGACCAATCACGTTTCAATGATTTCTGTTTTACAACCAATCACAGTCGTGTTTCACCAAATATTTATCAGTGTTATAATTACCATATTAAAGAAAGCTCCTCCTTACAATATTGCGTTCCTTTGGCAATAAATAGTATGATCTGGTTGCAGTGATAAACAAAAGAAGCAGTAGAAGCGTACCTATCGTTTCTCATTTGTTTTTCAAACATCGCCGTTTACATTAAATATATAAATATTTTAAAACAACTATATTTAAATAATGATTTGTGAGTAAACAGCTTAATTTTATTCGTTAAATAGTCCTAACAAATGCCACTCTTGATTTCCAAATTCTCTAGATAAATTCACTCCTCACTTCGTGAGTCGTGAATTTATCGATAATTTGGAAATCACTCGTGGCATTACTTATGATAATCTTCTAGAGAGCCGGACTGATTACTACAAAAGCCAAACAAAAGTTTAAACTATTTGGTGTGGTAGATAAAATTAATAAATAAATTAGATATTAAAGGTTAAGCCCAGTTGGTAGACCAAGAATTTATGGGAGAATAACATTAAAATTAATATAAAATTATAGAATATTCACCTGAAAAGTCCGTCTCCTCAACTTAATTAATCATTTAACTGTAGCGACAGCCAGTCGTTGCCGATGATGGGACAAGTCCCGAAAGCGCTACAGTTAAATGATTAATTAAGTTGAGGAGACGGACCTTTCAGGTGAATATTCTATAATTTTATATTAATTTTGAATAAACCTCAACGGAACACATCATGAATCTTATAAAAGTTGAGTATAACATTACCTATGATTTGAGGGAAGTAGATTATACAGGGAATGATTGGAAAGGATTAGCTCAGGATAGGGAAGTATGGAGAGCTTATGTCCGCGCGGCCATGAACCTACGGGTTCGATAGTGCCAGTGAGTAAGTAAGTAAGTAAGTAATTAAATGGTATGGTATGCGCTGAGACGAATAAAACATGGCGGGTCGCTAGTCAGTTTTTAATTTAGCATTTCGGGTAAACTTCCGCTTCTAATCGTCGGATTTCGTTCATTTTTGATAAAACCTACATCGGTTTAATTTAATGCGATATACTGAGTTTCGTTGTGAAACATCAAAAATTGTGACCGCTAGAGCGATTTTCAAATTTACACTTCAGGTGAACTCCTACAGCTAATGGTTTTAGAGGGTCCAATTGTGAATCTAAACCATCCAGGGACCCACTCAAATACACACAAAGAATTTCATCAAAATCGGTCCAGTCGCTTAGGCAGTTTTTAATTTCGGATTTCAAATAAACCTCCACTTCTAATTGTCGGATTTCGCTCATTTTTGGACAATACCTAACTCGGTTTATTTTAATACGATATACTGAGTTTTGTAACTAGCCTAAAAAGAAGATTATGAGCTGAAAAAAAAATTACATAAATATTTTATGTAACTGAACTCTGTGTTTTCATTTCAGCTGTGGAGTCTTACTTTATTGCGGTCGTTTACAGTCAGTACTGCGATATGAAGACAGGAACCCTCGCTGTACTATAACATACCAATAATAATTTAGTAGAAATTACACAGAGCAACAAAAAAAAACTTTGTTTGTCTCAGAAAGAAAAAATGTGATTCTGATAGTATTTTTTCTCCTGAATTCAAATATGATATCAGTTTTTCTCCATCACGCAAGGTTTCCGAGATATTCCATCCTTTTAGCCGGGAACCAAGCATTTCAGACTGGTTTTGGATAACTTTAAATCTCGTATGAGATCGTTAAGATCTTCTTGAGTCAATAAATGAGGCTCAGATGAACAGCTCTGTTCAAAAGTTGTATCACCAAAATCTGTTTCTTCTTCTTCCTTACTTCCATCAGAATCTGAGCTCTTTTCATCTAATGTCACATGTTCTGGAGGCTATCGTGTGGGCAATTCTTCGCAGTGTGGAACTGGTCTCATTGCAGATTGCAAGTCAGGGTGCACCACTGTATCTTTTGATTGTGACGTCATCACTTTAATGTTTGTTAAGCAGAAAATAAATATTGAACTCCATTAATTAAAATTGAAATAAAAAAAACTGTGGCGATGGAGAAATTCAGATTACATATTTGATAACACTATAAAAACTGCATTAAGTACAACTATTGGTGCTCATGAGACAAAAATCATGTTGACGAATGTTATTAAAAATGATTATGCATGTTTCTAATTCAATTTATTTCTATTCCTTGATTTACCATTGAATGTAGCCTATAATAATAATAATAATAATAATTTTAATAATAATAATAATAATAATAATAATAGTTTTATTTTACCTGGCAGAGTTAAGGCCTTAAGGCCTTGTCTACCACTCAACCAGGTTTAAAAAATACAAAAGAAAAGTCTTAAATCTAAATTACAATATATATATATATATATATATATATATATATATATATATATATATATATACATATATAACGATTACAAGTTATGAATACAATACAATTAATATTTATAATGTATTTTGATTTACTCTAAATTTAACGAATTAAATATATAATATGTACAAGATATATAAAAAAACGAGGAAAAGATTAATGACATAGTATAAAATTAAATAAATAGAGAAAAATTAATTATTAGACAACAGGTAACTGTATAAGCGTGACTTAAAGGTGCCAAGTGTGCGGCAACCCCTGCTATCTTGAGGAAGGAGATTCCAGGAGCGGGCAGAGGCTACTGTGAAGGAGGTAGAATAGGAGGAAGTGCTATGAAGAGGAATTGTTAGCAGACTGCTATCTTGTGACCTAGTGTCAATATTGTGGTAAGAGGACAGCTTCTCAAATCTGGACGCCAGGTAAGTAGGGATGTAGGAATTCAGAAGCTTGAAAAGTAGTGAAAGAGAGTGCAATTTACGTCTGTCAGTAAGACGGAGCCAAGAGAGGTTATTAAAGTGTTCGGAAATATGGTCATAACGGCGGATATTGAAAATGAATCGAACGCAAGCATTATGAACACGCTGCAGTCTCTGCGACAAGGCATAGTTTAGATCATTATATATAATGTCTATGTGCTTTACCTTTAAAATGTAACATTTTAGTCGCTTCCATTCATTATCCTCCCACCATAACTTTAACACACGATCAACAGAAAACTTTACTCCAGCTGTTCCTCTACATCCAACATCTCACTATTCCTGATCCTTCCTTGTTTCAGCCGCACGACTCTGGAATTCCCTCCCCTCGTATATCAAAATACTCTCCGACTCAAAAACGGTTAAAAACAACTCACAAAATATTTCCTTAGAAAATACAGAACATAACCATATTCTAGCTAACTAATTAACTAACTTACTAGCACTATCGAACCCGTAGGTTCATGGCCGTGCGGACATAAGCTCTCCATACATCCCTATCCTGAGCTAATGTTTTCCAATCATACCCTGTAAAATCAACTTCCCTCAAATCATGGTTAATGTTATTCTCCCACCTCATTCTTGCTCTACCAACTGGGCATTTTCCCTCTGGTTTTTCCTACAAAAGCTTCCATGCACGTCTTTCATTTCCCATTCGTGCCACATGTCCTGCCATAGCAGTCTACGAGACTTAACTGCTCTTCCTATAAAGACCATGTAATTCAGTGTTATGTAGTCTTCTCCATTCACTTCTCTGTTCATCTCTATTTGCTCCAAAAATTGTCATAAGTACTTTATTCTCAAATACCTGTAATCTCCTTTCCTCCCTTAAAGTAAGAGTCCATGTTTTGCACCCATATAATATAACTGGTAGAATAATAGTTTTCCCTCCATGGTATCTTTACCTTGTCGTGGTGGAGTGGCTTGCGTGCTTAAATGATCCTAAGAGTTATGCCGGCGGTAGCATTGCTGCCGATAGGGTTACCCATGCCGGACTGGTCGAAGGTGATAAGCCAGACGAAAAAAGTACCTTGGTCGAAAGAGTGACGATCTTTCACCGTAAAAATACAACCGTCAAGAATGCGGACATGGGTTCATCTGGGGTAAAATTTTCCGGAGGTATATTGGAAAACATCGCAGCAACAGGATAGGGATGTATGGAGAGCTTATGTCCGCGCGGTCAGGAACCTACGGGTTCAATAGTGCCAGTGAGTAAGTAAGTAAGAATAATAGTTTTATATATTTCAGTTTAACGTTTTTGAAAGGAGTTGAGACATCAAAAATCTCTGCAATGCATAATAGCACGCGTTTCCAGAATTGAACCTATGTTTAATTTTTTTATTAAAGTTTTATAAAACTTAATTCTGATTATTTATCTAATATCTTATGACAAAATGTCTTGTGATAATTTTACGTATATAGGCCTATTTGTTAACGTTAAAAACATGCATGGGCAAATATATTGAGCTGATGTCACCAGCTATCAGAGACAAACACTGATAAAAATATTACTGTTATCTCTGACAAAAGAAGACTAATTGTTCGCACTTTATCAGCAATCTGACGCAGATAACGTGCTTCTAGGCTCGTATGTGCAGGTGAGTTGCAATCAGCACAGTTCTCTTTGTTACGTGAACCATTAGACGATTTACACCTGCTATTGTTAGAAAATGTGAATAACCCAATTGCGCGCAAGTAAGTGCTAGAATAGTCGTAAGTAATGCCACGAGTGATTTCCAATTTATCTAGAGAATTTGGAAATCAAGAGTGGCATTTGTTAGGACTATTTAACGAATAAAATTAAGCTGTTTACTCACAAATCATTATTTAACTATAGTTATTTTAAAATATTTATATATTTAATGTAAACGGCGATGTTTGAAATCAAATGAGAAACGATTGGTACGCTTCATTTGCTTCTTTTGTTCATCACTGCAACCAGATTATATTATTTATTGCCAAAGGAACGCAATATTGTAAGAATGCTCTCTAGTGGAGAAAAAATGAAACACATCAAACTGTATATTAATTCATTTCTGATGTCGTATGATGTAAATATAACAATTATATTTTTCTGGAATGTTATTACCTGGGAAAAAATACATTTAAGAAAGTGCAAACAGTGGTTCCTTTTTCTGGTGGTATAATCAATTGCTAAAAATGTTTTTATATTAACTCCCGCATGCGCTATGTGTTGACATTCATGCACTATATATATACAATCTGGTAGCCGTATTTCTTAGAGAGTCAGTCACTGCAAAATAATGCTATGACCTATTCAGAATGTTAAAAAGGAGGTGCTTTCTATTTATTATGATAAACTTTAGTTGGTAAATTCTAGGCGAAACAGGACTGTGATTGGTTGTAAATAAAAAATCATTGAAATGTGATTGGTCATTGACTCCCATTTGGGGCATGAGTTAAATAGCCTACAAAACTTGGAAATCAAGACTGGCATTTGTTAGGACCATTTAACGAATAAAATTAAGCTGTTTACTCACAAATCATTATCTAAAAATGGTTACTGGTATTTTAAAATATTTATATATTTAATGTAAACGACGATGTTTGAAAACATATCATAAATGTGTGGTTATGTTTCATTTTTTATTCACTGCAACTTGATCATATTATTTATTGCGAAATATGATCGGATCATTGTAAGAATGCACCCTAGTGGAGAAAATATGAAACACATCAAACTGTATATTATAACCAACGTTATAGGTTATTAATTCATTTTTTAGTAAAGAACTTAGTAAAATCATTATTTAAAAACACAATTAACAATATTCAATGTACTGTCCACAGACGAGAAGAGTGAAAGCAAGAGACGAAAGGGGGCACGGGGAATTGCAAGCGATACAATGCCTTACTATCTGAGAATTTAGGAACAGTCCATGATGTCACTCACAGCTGTAATTTATTTCGGGCGTATTCAATTTTATGTTTTATATTTTGTGTTTTACGGTAATTAAATTTGCTCTTCTTATTCAGTTTAGTTACTTTATATTTTAATGTTTCATAGTTCACTGTGAGGTAAGTGTGTCCGGAACTAACACGCCCGCTCAGCGTCTAAATGAAGGTAAGTTATAGTACAATCCTTCATGATATAATGTGCGGAGTATGAAATACCTACTGCTTCCATACACTTCGTCTGCGGACAGTATTTGTTGGAGAGTCAGTCACTACGAAATAATGCTCTGATCCGTTCATAACATTGAAAAGGAGGAGCTTTCTTTGTCACAAAAGCAACATCTGACAATAGAATTCGATAAACAGCGAGGTGAAACACGGCTGTGATTGGTTGTAAAACAAACTTCATTGAAAAGTGATTGGTCATTGACTAACATATGGGCCCGAGTCCTCAAATACCGTTGTGTTTAATAACGGGTCTTCTGTTATTATTTTGTAATCATCAGTGTGCAGTGATTTGCATATTGTAATCAAGTCCATGTAATTCTGATGGCATTGCTTTTTTTTGTTCATTGTAATATGCTATTATTACGTCATTTTGCATTTTGGTTCGTACATGGTGGTATACATTCGATTTGATGTCTTGCTTGCCAAAAGGGCTTGCATTTGGATCACGTATAAGGGAATTCTTATGAATTTCAAGTGTTTGGTGATGCGTGTCCATTATTTTTATTGACGATGGTCAATTTGTATTATTTGTGGACGAAATCCATTATTTGTGACGGTTTCAAGGATCAATGGATAATGTGAGATTTTAAGTAATGGTTTAAAATCGTATTAAACAATGAACAAAGTGTGCCACGCAATCCTTAAAGTGGCAGATTGTGAAATAAACTGTCTTCTACATTTGGATCTTCAAAAAAAGATAAGTACATATTAAACACATGGGAAAGAAAAGCATTAAGGAACATATATGGGGGGATTGTCCACTTTAACTTACCTTACCTGATATATTTTTTAAATCCTATAGAACAGTGCGCATGCGCCAGAGTTTATAGAGCCAGCGATAACCCATCATCGATTAATATTGTTGCCTTGTATGTTATCGCTCCTTGAGTCATACATTTATGAAGAAGGTTATGGCTGATGAATCCGTATTGAAATTGTCACGAACCTAAAAGCTAACTAACTAACTCACACTTAACCTAATTCAATTACTCTAACCTAGGGTGGATCCCACGAAACGCCCTTTTTTTTGTTTAATTCGGACATAGATCAGTTATTATCGACGGAGATACTGTGTTATCGACAGAGCCGTTGGTTTATCGCTGGTTATACAGTTGCTTGTGCGCTTTTTCGTTTATGTTATATAGTTATCGCAGGGTGGTTAATTCCCTCCTTAATAATCGCAACCATCGATAACCCACTGGGTCCAACTATATAATATACTCTCTGGAGAAAATAGCAAGTCACCATCACGATGTGTATTTGAAGAAATACTTTAAAATTCTAAAATATAGTTGCAAAAATTGTTTTTAAATTATTAAATAAGTGGCTGAATTCAAATACCTAGGAACAATAAACACAAACAGGAATGATATGCATAAGGAAATTAGACATAGGCTCAATTCTGGAAATGCGTGCTATTATGCATTGCAGAGACTCTTGTCGTCCCAACTCCTTTCAAAAAACATTAAACTAAAAGTATATAAAAGTGTCATTCGCCCAGTTATATTATATGGATGCGAAACATGGACTCTTACTATAGCCTAAGAGAGGAAATGAGATTACAAGTATTAAAAATAAAGTTCTTAGGAAAATTTTTGGACCAAAGAGAGATTGACAGACAGGTGAATGGAGAAGACTACATAACACTGAACTACATGGTCTTTATAGGAAGCCAGGTATAATAAGAACAGTCAAGTCTCGTAGACTGCGATGGCAGGGCACGTGGCACGAATGGGGAATGAAAGACGTGCATAGAAGCTTCTTGTAGGAAAACCAGAAGGAAAACGCCCAGTTGGTAGACCAAGAATGAGGTGGGAGAATAACATTAACTATGATTTGAGGAAAGTAGATTATACAAGGAATGATTGGAAAACATTTAGCTCAAGATAGGGATGTATGTCCGCGCGGCCTTGAACCTACGTGTTCGATAGTGCCAGTGATTTAGTTAGTTAGTTAGATACAAACGTTTGATCAGCTCTCAATAGTTTAATTGTAAACAATTCCAATGAAATTCTGAAGCCATTGCATGCCATATCTTATCCCTATACTATTTTTGTACTGGATTAAGGATATCAAATATAAATACATTTAACAAATGCTGATAATAAAGGTATTTTTTGCATGAGACCATGATTTCCCTATCTCCAATCAATTGTCTCCATATTCCTTATAATCGGATAAATATATTAATTCATTTCAGTTCTGATTATCTTTACCTTAATTCCAAAGTTTTGCAACCAAA
Source organism: Diploptera punctata (assembly GCA_030220185.1). Lineage (NCBI taxonomy): Eukaryota > Metazoa > Arthropoda > Insecta > Blattodea > Blaberidae > Diploptera > Diploptera punctata. The sequence continues at coordinate 68,436 of JASPKZ010002880.1, forward strand.
TACCAGAGCATGCCTCAAATTGTTGGAGGATGATGAACGCCTACAACTCAATGGTATTAATAAGCTGTTTATATTGATGATGTCCACCGCTGTGGTCTGGAGGTAGCGTGCTTGTCACGCAGCGGGCCCGGGTTCGATCCCCGGTCGGGGCAATTTTTCTGGGTGAGGTTTTTATCGGGGTTTTTCCTCACCTGTAAGACGAATGTCAGAAAAACTTTAAGGCCCAAACGGTCCCCGAAATCATATGGCCATCATCATCCTTATCATTATCATCATCATTATCATCATCACCATCATCCTTCACCCGTGTGGAAAGCAACGGGAAGCTACCACACCTTCATAATTCCCTAGTAAAGCTGCAAGCATAGCATGAAAATGCTATGATTGCAGTGAAGGACCTGCCTTCGGGCAGAATTACTATGGATGGATATTGATGATGTAGTATTATTAAGCAATCGCGAGGAGGTTCTAAGGAACAGCACGCACACGGTAACACTAAGAAATTGGGGCTGGAAGTAAACATTAATAAAACTAAATAAAAAAAATGATTTTGAGTTTATAGTTAAATATGAAACATTTAGTGGAGGAACTATGTTTTAATAAAAACATAATTTAGGATATTTCTTCTTAATTTTTAAAGGAAATGACACTATGAGGTTTATTTTAAATTTCTGGAGAAAACGCGGAAAATAAGAACAACATTCATGGACTATTTAACTCATGCCCCAAATGGGAGTCAATGACCAATCACGTTTCAATGATTTCTGTTTTACAACCAATCAGAGTCGTGTTTCACCAAATATTTATCAGTGTTATAATTACCATATTAAAGAAAGCTCCTCCTTACAATATTGCGTTCCTTTTGGCAATAAATAATATGATCTGGTTGCAGTGATAAACAAAAGAAGCAGTAGAAGCGTACCTATCGTTTCTCATTTGTTTTCAAACATCGCCATTTACATTAAATATATAAATATTTTAAAATAACTATAGTTAAATAATGATTTGTGAGTAAACAGCTTAATTTTATTCGTTAAATAGTCCTAACAAATGCCACTCTTGATTTCCAAATTCTCTAGATAAATTCACTCCTCACTTCGTGAGTCGTGAATTTATCGATAATTTGGAAATCACTCGTGGCATTACTTATGATAAATACATGTTATCAAAATGCAATACCTTTAATTCTTAATAATTCTACATAACTTAATTAATGTATAATGCTATTGTATTATTATGTAATTGTAATATTATTGTGTTTTCTTTATGTAATTGTAATGTTACTGTGTTTTTTTGTCTTCATACTGTTACCAATTATTACTTTATTGTAACGGACTGTTAACAGCACGTACGGCTTACTGCCCGTGCGACCCATATTTGTAAATAACATTGTAAATATCTTACTTTTTGTCTAATAAAGTCCTACTACTACTACTACTACTACTTATTTTAATAAATACGTAGTTAGTTTTTACGACTCACCATCATCATCATCATCATCCATGCAAGTATTAGGCCGTGTGGCCTGTTACGGTCTCAAAGAGGAGTTTTCCATCCAGCGCTTTTTTGGACGTCCCAGCGACCTTTTGCCTTTCGGGGCAGTAACGAAGCATGGCTTTTGGTTTTCTATGAGGCGGCATTCGTTGAAGATGGGCTTTCCAGTTGTTCTGGTAGCTTTGTATATGGTGGAGAATGGGTTCTACATCCAACTCTTCCATAATTTCCTCATTTCTTTTATGGTCCCACTTTATGTAACCTGCTGTACGGCGCATAAATTGCATCTCATTTGCTGTTAATCGGCTTTCATCTCTTCTTCGTATTGTCCATGCTTCACTACCATATCTTAATACTGATCTTGCGAGAACCTTATAAAGCCGTAGTCTTGGTGTTCTTCTGTACTAAAGATGGTTTCATTATACTGTTAATTATCCCCGTTGTTTTTTGTAAAATTTGTGATTTTCTTTGATATATCAGCTTCATCTTGAAATGTTAAATTATAACCCAAATAATTAAATTCGTTTACTCGTTCTAGAATTTCATCATCCAAAACAATTTTGCTTGCTATTTCCCAAAAAAGGCCATCTAACTAACTAATTTACTCACTGGCACTATCGAACCCGAAGGTTCATGGCCGCGCGGACACAAGCTCTCCATGTATTCATTTCCTGATCCAATGTTTTCCAATCATTCCCTGTATAATCTACTTCCCTCAAATCATAGTTAATGTTATTGTCCCACCTCATTCTTGGTCTACCAACTGGGCGTTTTCCCACTGGTTTTCCTACAAAAAGCTTCCATGCACGACTTTCATTCCCCATTCGTGCCACATGTCCTGCCCATCGCAGTCTATGAGACTTAACTGTTCTCATTACATCTAGCTTCCTATAAAGACCATGTAATTCACTGTTATGCAGTTTTCTCCATTCACCTGTCTGTTCATCTCTCTTTGGTCCAAAATTTTTCCTAAGAACTTTATCCTCAAATAGTCGTAAAAGGCCATCCCTTTAGTTTTCTTTGTATTGATTTCCATATTGTACCTTTTTGCAATTATATTATAATTGTGTATAGAATACTGTAAATCTGTTTCTGTTGGAGCTATCATCTGCAAAAAGCAAGGAGTCTATTTTTTACACGCTTTATATTAGCTTGACCTGTATCTATCTATCTATCTATCTACGTAACGGAATTTTTCAACGCGATTTTCACCCACTTAAAATCATTGGATCGACTTGAAACTTTGTATACTTGTAGAGGACCCGTGACAATACAATAATTTCATATTTATTAGGTTTCTATTAATTTGGATAGAACCGTGTCTCATCTAGTTTCATTTATTAAATACATCATGGAATTTCATCAAGTAAACAGCAAATCAATGTATTGCTTAAAAACTTTTCAGATTGGAGAACTGAAGAATTTCCTGAGTAAGAGTGCATTATGAAGGTGAGACAGTTCTGCTGCGGCTGCAGTCTTCGTACTGGTGCTATCATCGTGGGAGTCGTGGAGACGGTGGGTTTATTCACTCTTATTTTATTTAGTAGCTTCTTTATAAAGTGTTACCAACCGTAACACATGTCAGACTTTATTCAAGTGTATACATTAGGGTTATACCATTTTGGACTTTTGTGAAATAAAATATTTCCTGTGCAATGAATGGATGAAATTTTACTTAAACCATTGAAAAAGGCCTTCATTTCACTGAACTTCAAGAAAAGGTCACCCCAAATATATTTATATACAGTGTGATTATAAAGTCCCAGTACATTTTGTGGATAACGTAGCGCAAATAAAACAAAAATTATAAGGTAGTTTCTACTATCAAGTTAGTGTTCAACATAACCTCCATCAATCTCAAAACATGTTTCCAAATGACGCACCGTCGCCCGGAAAACATGCACCAAACATATCCTCTGTAATCATTTCACTCGCTTGGCGTATGCGTTCTTTCAGCACTTGCAAGATTAGGAAACTTGGTCTGTACACCTGTTGCTTGATGAACCCCCAAGCAAAAAAGTCCAGGGGTGCGAGGTCTGGCGAACGAGGTGCCCAGATACAAGGAGATGCCCTTCCAATCCACCTTTTGGGAAACATGTCATTGAGATACCCGCATAAAGCCAGAGCAAAGTGTGGTGGTGCTCCATCTTGTTGCAACACCACTGTATCAATGATACCATCTTGCTGTAACTGTGGCTGTAAGATAATTTGCAACATATCAAGATACACGTCTCCCGTGAGGGTTTCCTTTGGAATCTGTCACTAACTTCTTCGTACGACTGACCTCTTAAACGCGCAGCAACAATCTCTATCCGCTCTTCAATGGTGAACATATTTGTATATTTCGAATGGCTGTAACAGAAATACGATATGTAAGCGATTTCTTTAAAATGTATTGGGACTTTATAATCACACTGTATCAACATTCAATATTGGTTTGAGGGTAACCTTCTCTTGAAGCTCAGTGAAATGAAGGCCTTTTTCCATGGTTTTAAGTAAAAGTTCAAACCATTTATTGCACAGGGTGTAAAAGTAATTATTATTTTTGCAGATGATTTGGTATTAATAGCTCCAACACAAACAGATTTACAGTATTCTAAATTACTTTTACAATGATAGTCGAATCGAGTTGCTGCTAGAATATCTACCGAAGTATGTCGTGTGGAAATTTAAAAAGAGTAGAATTTGTGTTTCTGACATATTTAAAGGGATAATTATTGTAAGATTGTTCAATTGAATTGAACATTTATCAACATCAAGTATGTGTTCACTCCATCATAACACATCATTGAACCCTACGTTTGTTCATTTCTTATGCTTTATAAAAAAAGAAATTTGAATAAAATATTAAACTTCATTTTCTTCCTCGTTGTTATATTATATTTTTTTTTTTAAATTTTGTTACGAATATTATTTCAATTGGGCAAAGTATTCGTTACAAAATGTCAGTAATTTTATAAGCCATGTCGGATGATGCACAGAAGGCCCACATTTTCTTTTTTAATTGGGCGATGTTATACATGAGTCGGCTAAGCGCCATTTTAAAAAAATTAGATTGTGATGTCATCCGTTGCACTGGCTCATGAGGTAAATATATGCACACTTTAAATCTTTAAATATAGCCTTATTATTAAAGAAAAATGTGAACGCCATCAGTCCTACCAGAGATTCTGTGATTTGCAACAAACGGCTATGAAATCGGATCTTTATAAATGCTAATATAAATTTTGCATCATGCAGCTGAGCGCTCTTAGATTTTTGATGCATAACTGTCAAACAAGGATAATAACTTGCAATATCCAGTATTGTTAGTTTGGCGCTACAATAAATACTGAAGATTGACTTGAAACTTAAACATATTTTTCTGGAAATTTACAAAATGGCGCACAGCCGGTTGATGACCAAGAATGAGGTGAGAGAATAACATTAACTATGATTTGAGGGAAGTATATTATACAGGGGATGATTGGAAAATATTGTCCCGCGCTGTAGCCGAGTGATTAAGACAAGAATCCTTGGTGCAGAGCTACGGGACTTGCGCTGGTTTGAGTCTCCGTGGGGGAAGAAACTTTCTCATGGAATTTCGGCCAGTATCGGACCAGTGCCCACCCAGCATCGTGATGCATTTGTGTAGCTACAATAAGTAGTGGCTCCAGGTTGAGAAAACCAGCTATAACGGCTGGGGGACTCGACATGCTGACCACATGTCACCCTACACTGGCTAGATGATCGTTTATCTCTGTGATTGCCACATGTGGATGTGAGGCCAGCAGCCGGCTGGTAGGCTAAGGGCCTTCTAGGCCTGTCGCGCCAGGAGAGTATTGGAAAACATTATCTCAGAACAGGGATGTATAGAGAGCTCATGTCCGCGCGGCCGTGAACCTATGGGTTTGATAGTGCCAATGAGTTAGTTAATTAGCCGGTTGATGCATAACGTCATCCAATTTTTCAAATCTTCGAATAAAAACTAATATATAATTTTTGTAAACGTTGTTTTTGTAGTACTGCAGGGACATTTACGAAACATAAGATAAGAAAAAGTGTCATATTTGAAAGGTGATGTTATATAAGCAATACGTTTATGTTGAACTTTGAATTTGTTCAGTTAGGTGGACTTATTGAGGTGATATTATACATCGTGGCTGCAGCAGAAGCGGAGCCAGATCCCAGAGAGAAGGAAAACATTCTGGATGCCTTGGACAGTAAGTTAACACCACTGTTAATTCAAATATTTCTAAAACAGCGGTTCAAGTACTCTTGAAAAAGCAGAACCACCTATGTAAAAATATTGAAAATTCAAATATCACCCTTGGGTACACAATAAATTCCAAAATATATTTGAGAAGTTTAATATTAAATTAGCACCAAAAAATAACTACAGTTTAAAGAAACTAATAAAAACCAACAAAAATGAAAAAAAACTGATAAAAATAAAAAATCAGGAATATATCAAATTGAATGCACGGGTTGTGAAAAAAAATATATATATAGGAAAAACAAAAAGAAACCTAAAAATTAGAACCAAAGAACACATAAGAAATATTAAAGATGGGGAAATAGAAAAATCTGCAGTTGCTACTCATGTTTGGTCTGAAAAACTTGGTATAAATTCAGACACTAAATTATTAAAACAGTTAGAAAATACAAAAGAGCTGACTATTTGGGAAAAAATCTATATTCAGAAGAACAAAAACACAGTTATGAATTTTGAAATACCGACGGAGCGTGACCTTGTTTGGAGGTTCTTTGGCCAACCACAGGATGGAGCTGACATCAACATCCAGGTTGTGCAACATAAATCAAACCAGTCTGGACAAGCTGACGATAAAACAGAATTGTTTTGAAACATGTCCAAGAACAAATCAACATTAATATTGAGGTAAGATGATCAGACTGAAAATAATTTAATTAAAATAACCTCAAAATATCACTTCCTAAGATTGAATATTAATTCGTTTGTTTTTTTTTCAGCCATACGAGTGAGCAACATTATCCTGGCTGGAGTTACTATAATACTAACGATCTTGAGTGCTCTTATCATCCTTGGTGTCAAGCTAGTAAGTTATTATTATTATTATTATTATTATTATTATTTTTATTATTATTATCATCACTATTACACTAACTCCCTGCATTTATCGTACCCGTAGGTTCATGTCCGTGCAGATATAAGCTCTCCATACATCCCGTCCTCAGCTACTATTTTCCAATCATCCCCTGCATGATCATATTTCCATCAAATCATGGTTAATGTTATTCTCCAAGTTCATTGTTTGCCTACGTATTGGGCATTTGACTTCTGGTTTTCCAACAAGGAGTTTCCATGTACCTCGTCATTCCCCATTCGTGCTACATGATGTGCCCATCGCAGACCATGAGACTATTACTATATCATGCAGCTCACTGTTTTGCAGTCTTCTCCATTCACCTGTATGTTCATCTATCTTTGGTCTAAAAAGTTTTCTATGAACTTTATTCTCAAATACTCGTAATCTCCTTTCCTCCCTTAAAGTAAAAATCCATGTTTCACATCCACATAATATAACTGGTCGAATAACAGTTTTATATATTTTCAGTTTAATGCGTTTTGAAAGGAGTTGGGACAAGAGTCTCTGCAATGCATAATAGCACGCATTTCCAGAATTGAGCCTATGTTTAATTTCTTTGTGCATCTCATTCCTATTTGTGATAATTGTTCCTAGGTATTTGAATTCAGCCACTTCCTCAAAATTTCCCTCATTTGTCATTAGTTGTCCATTTCCATTATATAATTATATAATATTGTAATTATGATTAGGCCATCCCTCAGGGGTCCTCATCTAGGGGATATGTGGATGGCGACCACAAGGTGCCCAAGCTGAGCAAAACATTTCTTCCACTTGTGTTTTGCACTCTTTTAGCTTTACTATCTAACCTCTCTTGGTTAACTCTTGTTTTTTTCTACCCCGACGCTATTAGGGCATCCGAGGGCTAGGGAGTCTTTCCTTTCTTCCATTTCTTCTTTCCTTTATTTTCTTTTCTTCTCCAGAAAAGCCTGACCAGAGGCTATAAGATGGCAGCCCCATCACTGGTCTTGCCTTCCTTTGGCCAGCAACCAATCGAAGGGACTATTATTATGCTTTCAAGTCTTATACGAGAATTTCCCGGAAGGATCAAAACGCTGGAGGGAAAATTTTCTATAGGATCGTAACAGGCCTTGGCCTAATATTTGGAAGGAAGAAGAAGAAGATGATTAGGCCAATATTATTCAATCCCACTTTTATTGATCAGTTCTGTTTATTATTCATTTATTTCTTTCAAACAGAGCAGACCGTCGCTGTTTGTACCGTGGATGATATACACATGTTTCGCCATATTTGCGACTGTTGTATCCCGAGTGATCAGCATAGACGCCTACTTTGACGCGGAAGACGTAGCCTTGGCAGTGATATACATCGTGGGAACATTAGTTAATATAGGTAAGTTGTGAATAATAACAGAGGTTATGTAATAAGTCAGTCGTCCTCAGCTAAATTATTAAGTAGTTCCAATATGGAGGCCTTTCAAAACAGTGTTTCATCTTCTGCATTTTAACTGCTACTGATGTTGTTGTATACGTTGTACAACGGGTTTAGGTCTGCGGGTGTGTGTTCTCGTTGAATAGATATGAATTTTTCGCAATTCAATTACCTCAATATTAATATTGAATTGTTCTTGAACATGTTTCGATTATATCATAATCATTGTCAGCATCTTGCCCAGACTGGTTAGATTTGTGTTGTACACCCTGGATATTCAGTGTGAATGGTGTGTTTCGTCTCAATGTTGTGTTCTTTCGGAAGAGGCCCCGACATTGACCATGTCCTTGTGGTGGTTATAAAAGTACGTGTGTGACCCGACAGTTCGTGTCACATCCTGTGGTTGGCCACAAAAAAAGAACAAAGACAGAGTTATGAATTTTGAAATACCGACTGAGCGTGACCTTGTTTGGAGGTTCTTTGGCCAACCACAGGATGGAGCTGACATCGACATGTTTTATTCTATATGTGTTGGAGATGATTTTTTTGTTGACCACTTTAATTTTATCCCAAGCTTGTTGTAAATTAAAATTATTTTTTATTTTTTACTTCGGTTTTCTAATAAAGCGTGTTCTTTTAGTTTTTTAAGCTATTATTTAACTTTGTTGCCGCCAAATATTATAACAATTTTACACTTCACCTATTCTATTCTAGGACAGGTCTTTCACTGCAATCACAACATTTTCATGCTATTCTTCCAGCTTTACTAGGGAATTATAGGTGTGGTAGCTTCCCATTGCTTTCCAAACCGCTGAAAGATGATACGATGGTGATGATGATGATGGCCAGATGATATTTGGACACCTTTTGGTCCTTAAAGCTTCCCGACATTTATCTTACAGGTGAGGAAAAACCCCGGTAGAAAACCTCACCCAGGAAGCTTGTCCCGACCGGGAATCGAACCCGAGCCCGCTACGTGGCAAGGCAGCACGCTACCTCGAGACCACAGCGGTGGACTACACTTCACCTAATATTCAAATAATTGAAACGTTTGGGAAAGGATTGGCTGTTATTTACAACCTGTGACGTGACTTTTTTAATTCCTTCATAAACTCCTGTCAAATTTTATTCTTAGGGTTTCATTTTTCAAATTATTCCCACCATTTACATTTATTTTTACATTTTAATTTTTCTAACAATTATTTCAATATATTTTTCTATGATATATAACTACTTACGTAGAATTAATATATGGCAGCCATATTGGATTTTAACGAATATCCAGTGCAGCCAACAAAGAGTATGTACTAATTAACTGTACACATATACTTCAGAATTTCCGAACTATTTACTTTTGGGCGTTGCATTCTTTCGCAGGTTAGCGTGTTTAAATTGCGATAGGTTGGTGTTTTACAGGTTAGGGTACTTAAATTGCGTTAGGTTAGCTTTTAGGCTCGTTAAATATCATGAATATGTTGGCTGCATCCAGTGATTCCATAGTGTAAACCGCTTCGCGTTTGTTGGCGCATGCGCATGGTGTAAGATTGAAACTTAGACAATTTTTTCTCGTCACGTGTTGTAAAAAATCCCCAAACGGTTAATATTATTTGAGATTGAAATTACTTTCCAAAATAAAATATTTTTACGTTTTTTTTTCAGCTCTACACACGTACTTCCTGGTGGTAGTGTACAGTCTGTACAGAGAGTTCAAGGGCGAATATCTTCTAGACATGTGACAACAACAGACAATCGCATTCACTCAACAGATCGTATTTTGTTCAAACTCTGAACAGAAAAACAACAATCTTATTTGAAACAACTTACTGACAATTTGCTCCTATGGAGTGTTACCTAATATTAATTACGCTCTCTCATTTTATAACAAAATAAACACCAGTTGCAAGAAAAAAGTTGTTATTTTATGTTATAGCTTTCATAGAGCTGTAAGTGATAGTGACGTGGAGCAAAACCTCCCTACGCAACTGCCATCCTCATCCTGTTGTGTTATTATCGCCTCACTATGATAGTTGTCCAGCGGCTCGCTTTGTTTCCACGCAGTTGTTATATATAATTAAATACGAAGATGCCGACTACCGCCAACGTGAATGTTAATCACTGTCAAGCATTGTCGCGACACCAGATCTTATATAAACGGACAACCATCATAGTGAGACGATAATACAATCCCACAGAGTTTTGCACCCAGAAGAGAAACTGCGCACAGTGACACCTAAACATTTACAAGGAACTATAATGAACGAAGGAGTGGTAGCGCTTTTTAATTCATAGTATAGTCGGCTCAGTGATTTAGTTTACAGGGGCCATCAGAACAAACTGTTTCCCTCTGGTTTAAAAATGATATTGTTACAGCCAGGCAGAGCCGGGGAGTTGTTGTTAGAGGCTTCTAAGACGCCGCTCCAATCACCAAAAACTGAAAAAGGTTCTCTGCCAATAACGTCTCATAAAGGAGAGACTGGACTACGCCATATAGATAGATAATGTTAAACTTTAGTTCAGAACTGTACATAATTAACAAGTCATAGCGGAGAAGATCTAATTACATATTTAAAAAGTGTGGCACCTTGTTTATCATATAATTACCGTGTTACTTAGCTTCAGGTTTAACAAATGCAGAAATTAATATTTCTTTATAATTACAGGAATTTTTTGTATACGTAATTAGTATTCTTAAATAATATGTTCTCAGTGATTGTGTTTCCAGACCATAACCTACTGAAATAATAAACCGATAATGTTGAGTGATTCCGGGTTATGTGGCCGTGGTCCATAGTTGGTGTTGATACCAGACGTTTCGCCCTCAACTGCGGAGGGCATCTTCAGTGGCGAGTGCTTCTATGCGTGTTTCCTGGTCGACCACATAACCCGGAATCACTCAACATTACGATTACCGGCCGTGAAAGCCTGCATTCAACTAATAAACCGATATTTTAATACTCGTAGAATGAGGCAAAATTTGTACTTGTTTATTTTAAATCATATTTACGTATCATCATATAGGCTACAGCAGTGTTTAATAATAATAATAATAATAATAATATAATATAACTTTATTTATTCTGGCAGAGTTAAGGCCATAAGGCCCTCTCTTCCACTCAACCAGCACAAATACAAATAAATATTCGACAATTATAGATATACACTGTACTAATTATAAACAGTTAAAGATACAATAAATGTAGCAATGTAAATGTCATGTACAAACAACATTTCATAGGGTAATAACAATAATAATACGATAATAATAATAATAATAATAGTAATAATAATAATGTACAAACAACATTTCATAGGGTAATAACAATAATAATACGATAATAATAATAATAGTAATAATAATAATAATAATAATAATAATAATAATAATAATATAAATATGATACATTATACGGGAAACACCAATTAATATATATATCTTACACTGGATAATAATGAAGTCGAGTTTAGAGCAAATATAAATTTAGATTTCTTTTAAAAGATGCCAATGTCCGGCAGCCCCTTATTTCTTGTGGTAGGGAATTCCAGTTGCGAGAAGTGGAGATGGTATATGACATGGAGTGATGTGATGTCCTATGTTGCGGTATATTAAGTAAGAGACTATGTTGTGATCTTGTGTTTAAGTTATGGTTTGAGGATAGATACTGGAAACGGGATGATAAATAATTGGGAATCGAGGTATGTAGGATCTTAAATAGGAGAATTAGACAGTGCGATTTTCTTCTCTCTTTTAGATGTAGCCATGACAATTCGTGGAATAATGGAGAAATGTGATCGTATTTTCGAACATTAAATATGAATCTGATACACATATTATGGACACGCTGCAGTTTGTCCGACAATCCGTCACTTATGTCAGTTAGTAGTGTTTCTCAACCTGTAAGCCCCGACCCACTGGTGAGTCACGAGGTAAGGATTCCTTGGGTCGCAAAGTCCCCCAAAATTATAACTTATACTTAAAGATAGAATTACAATACATTTATTTCTGTTTTTGTTCATTATTTTCAATTCTATTTCTTTACATATGTATATGCCTCTAGTTCCAAGGGACACGGGTCGATGGATGGTAAAATCCAAGGGACAAATCCTCCGTGAGGGACTTTAAGCCGTGGGTTCCGTGTCTGAAAATTTTCACACTCGTAAAAAAACCACAAGCCTGAATAAAGATGCCTCTGTACAAAACTTACCGACCGATATCCATCCAATAATACCTTAGTTACTAAGTAGGTGTCTCATATCTGTGGGCAAATAAGCGTAACTAAATTAACTTGGTTAAAACACGTCCACTAGGGAGCACCCTAATCCAGATATAATAAAAACACTTAAGATTCGTAGACTGGGCAGGATATGTGGCACGAAAGGCGAAAGAAAAAGGGAAAACACCCAGTTCGTAGGCGTAAAATGAGGTGGGAGAATTAAATATGATTTGAGGGAAGTAAAATATACAGGGGATGATTGGAAAACATCTCAGGATAGGGATGTATGGAGAGCTTATGTCTGCGTGGCCATGAATCTATTTGGTCAGTTGTGCCAGTGAGTTAGTTAGTTAGTTAGTTATAATAACAACAGTTGTTTTCTTCGTAGACTGGGATGGGAAGGAAATGTCGGGGATGAAAAAGGAAACCCCATGTAGGAAAACTAGAGGGTAAGCTCATACTAGGTAGGCAAAGAATGAATTAGGACAATAATAATAACCATAATGTGAGGGAAGTAGATGATTGGAAAAAATTTGCTCAGGAAAGTGATGCATGGAGAGCTTATGTCTGCGATAGCACCAATGAGTCAGTTGTTAGAAAAGCTTAAGATCACAATTTGAACTGCTTTACGTAGCATGCACACTACACGGGAAACATGAAACTTACATATTCATCGAGTTCCCAGGAAATGACAGGCAGCTGATAAAGAGAGTTAATTATCAGGCAGGTCGGTGGCAGCACGTTAAACATACACCATGCAGCTCAAACTCAACAACTGTTGTTGCTGCCTACCTCTCAAGAAAGGCACCGATCTTATCGGCATTGTACTCTTGGTGAGTTTATTATTATTATTATTATTATTATTATTATTATCATCATCATCATCATTATTATTATTATATTATGATTGTCATTATTATTATTATTATTATTATTTATTCTTATTATTAATATTATTATTATATTATTATTGTCATTATTATTATTATATTATTATTATTACTATTATTATTATATTATTATTATTATAACGGTATTATGATTATTATTATTATTAATATTATTACTATTATTATATTATTATATTATGATTATTATATTATGATTATTATATTATGATTATTATTATTATTACTATTATATTATTATTATTCTATTATTACAGGGCAAGTCAAAATGTTGTGCAGGTTTCCAGAAATTTATTATGTGAAATGTAATGAACATATAATATCGTGAGACATATTGTATGAAAGGTAAACTCTCAAAGTTTAGTTGTCCACTTCTAAAGTTCCGCGTTCACCCGCAAGATGTCAACAGCAGAGCAGATAAAGGAAAATGGCGTTGACTGGGGATCAGAAGTCTTTCTGTGTGCTTGATTACCATGTAAACAACTCTGTGACTAGTGTTCAACGACATTTCCGTACCAGATACGATAAAGACCCGCCGGATGGGAGATCCATTGGTAAGTGGTACACACAATTTAGGAATTCAGGCTGTATCTGTAAACGAAAATCGACTGGCTGTCCGTCGACGAGTGAAGAGACAGTCGAACGCGTTCGCACATGCTTCGTGCGGAGTCCACAGAAATCCACCTACCGGGGAGCGACAGAACTTCAACTACCACAAAAAAACTGTATGGCGGATTCTCCGGAAACGTTTACAGATGAAACCCTACCACTTGCAACTGGTTCAAGCCTTAAAACCCGCCGATTATGCTTTGCGAGCGTCCTTCTGTGTTGATTTTCTCGCATTAATGGAAGAGAATGAGTTCCATGAGAGGGTAGTTTACAGTGATGAAGCGACTTTCCACCTTTCAGGAAAAGTGAATAGACACAATGTAAGGATTTGGGGAACTGGTAACCCCCATGCAACTCTGGAACATCAACGCGATTCTCCGAAAGTGAATGTCTTTTGTGCCATTTCCCATGCAAAGGTTTATGGGCCCTTTTTCTTTCATGAACGTACTGTGAACGGACATGTTTTCCTTGATATGCTACAACAATGGCTCCTTCCGCAGCTTGAAGCGGATAGTCCAGATTTCATTCTGCAGTTGGATGGTGCCCCTCCACATTACATGGCAGTGTTCGAGACCATTTGAATACGGCTTTACCACAACGCTGGATAGGCCGTGCATCTCAGGGTGATCAACAACTCATTCATTGGCCACCTCGTTCACCAGATCTAACCCCGTGTGATTTCTTCATGTGGGGTCTTGTAAAGGATCATGTTTACGTACCACCACTCCCAACAACACTGCATGAACTGCGTGCCCGCATCACAGCAGCCATTGCTGATATCGACCGCGGACTGCTACAGAAAGTTTGGCAGGAGATTGAATATCGGCTTGACATCTGTCGTGTAACAAAAGGCGCTCACATAGAACATCTGTGAATATTTAAAAAAAAACTTTGAGAGTTTACCTTTCATACAATATGTCTCACAATATTATATGTTCATTACATTTCACATAATAAATTTCTGAAAACCTGCACAACATTTTGACTTGCCCTGTATTATTATTATTATTATTATTATTATTATTATTATTATTATTATCTTACTAATTGTGAGAACAATCATTAACTAACACATAATTTAATGAGAAAGTAGTTCCCTGCCCGATAATAGCGAATCTATTAATTGTTTAATTTGGTTTAATAAATAATATTGCATGAAAGAAAATGGAAAATTACGATAATTGTAAACGGCTGGTTTAGATTAAAATGAGATCGTGTCAGCAGATTTCGTCACGATCCAAAGGAATCTTAACAAGTTTATCTGTGTTTTTAAGCAGAAAACATATGTAAACAATGTTATCGTATTTTAAAGTTCGTATTCGCCGCAAATCTAATTTAAAATAAATGTGCTTTATTCTTTCAAGAGCAAAACTAAATATCGGTATTTTATTTTAAGCATATTTCCGACATTTGATTTAATAAATAAAATACTTGATCTTTATAGGAAAACAGATATAATAAGAACAGTTAATTATCATAGACTGTGATGGTCAGGACATGTGGAATGAATAGGGAATGAAAGAGGCAAGGTAAATGTAAAGCAATCCCACTACTGGCCTCAGGAGGCCCTTGGGATAGTAGGAAGTTAAGGCTACCACTTTTTCTGGACAATCGGCACTTGATGTTAGCCCTGCGTGACGGCCGCCTTTACCCCCAGAACAAGCGTCAGGTACTCATTTCAGTTACAGACTGAGTCGACCCCTGTTCCCAGAAAAGTTTGAAAATCCTGATCCATCGGGTCTCGAAACCTCGACCTTCCGGCTTGTAGCTCAGTGCCTTAACCACTACGCTACCATGAAAGAGGGGCACCGAAGCTTTTTATAGAGAAGACAGACGAAAACGCTCAGTAGGTGGACCAAGATTGAGGTAGGAAAATAACATTAAGCACGATTTGAAGGAAGATTATACAGGGGATAATTGGAAAACATTATTTAGATGTATTGAGAGCTTATGTTCGCGCGGCCATGAACCTACGTGTTCGATAGTGCCAGTCATTAGTTAGTTACAAGGAATAAAAGTGAAGTTTCACGTTTTCACCGGAATCTTGAAACCACTACGTGTTTAAGAAAAAATCTCTAAGGTTACATTTCTTACAGAGAAGCATATGATGTAAAAAGACCTTGTCCAAAAAAAAATTATCTACCGTTTTTAACTCCAAGGCAGTAAAATCCAGCGCCAAATCTCCCATTTAAACTATAAGGAAATACACATGTGCATGTGTAAATCACAGAGAAACCTACTAAATAAATTCAATTTATTATTATTATTATTATTATTATTATTATTATTATTATTATTATTATTATTATTATTATTATTATTAAATTTATTTATTATTAAATTATTATTATCATTGTAATTATTATCGTTATTATTATTATCGTTATTAAGTAAAGTGATCCCACAACAGGCCTCAGGAGGCCCTTGGGGTAGTAGGAGGTTAAGGCTCCCACTTTTTCTAGACAATCGGCACTTTATGTCAGCCGGGTTGTCAGCCCTGCGTGACGGCCGCCTTTACCCCCAGAACAAGAGTCTGGTACTCATTTCCGTTAGAGGCTGAGTCGAACCCCAGGGCCATAGTGCCGCCAGAGGGTTTGGGTCAGTTTAAAAATCCTGACCCCAAAGGGACTTGAACCCTGGACCCTCCGGCTTGTAGCTCAGTGCCTTAACCACTACGCTACGGCGTGCCCCCTTATTATCGTTATTATTATTATTATTAAAATTATTATTATTATTATTAAAATTATTATTATTATTAAAATTATTATTATTATTATCGTTATTATTATTATTAAATTATTATATTATTATTAAAATTATTATTATTAACATTATTATTATTATTATTAAATTATTACTTATTAGTATTCTTAATTAAAATTAATTATTATTATTATTAAACTTATTATTATTATTAAAATTATTATTATTAAAATTATTATTATTTATTAAAATTTTATTATTGAAAATTATTATTATTTATTATTATTATTATTATTACAATTATTATTATTATTTATTCAAATATTCTACTTATTATTAAAATTAAATCTTCTTATTATTACTTATTACCATTTTCTTATTATTCATTCTTATTATTCTTATCTCATTCCTTATTATTATTATATTATTATTTCGTTATTATTATTATTATTATTACGTTATTATTATTATTATCGTTTTATTATTATTATTATCATTATTATTATTATCATTATTATTATTATTATTATCATTATTATTATTATTATCATTATTATTATTTATTATTATTATTATTATTAAATTAACACTTATTACAAATATCAAAAATGCTTTTTTTTAACAGATAATGGAATGCGATATGCTAGGAAATAAATTTAATTTGTATTTACCATAAGTAATGGCACGAATGATTTCCAAATTATGGATAAATCCACGAGTCATCAAGTGAGGAGTGAATTTATCTAGAGAATTTGGAAATCAAGAGTGGCATTTGTTAGGCTATTTAACGAATAAATTAAGCTGTTTACTCACAAATCATTATTTAAATATAGTTATTTTAAAATATGTATATATTTAATGTAACTGCGATGTTTGAAAACAAATCAGAAATGTGAGGTTATGTATATTCACTGAAACTTTATAATATGTATTGCCAAATAGGATCGCAATCAAACGATAACCCAATAAGATCGCAAAATAATAAGAATGCATGCTAGTGGATAAAAAAATTAAACACGTCAAACTGTATATTATAACCAACAGTATATGTTATTAATTATTTTTTAGTAAACAACTCAGTGAAATCATTATTTAAAAACACAATTATCAAATGTGTTCGAAGGAACCTGTTCATTATTTGCTATATTCAATGCATTTGTTGGAGAGTCAGTCACTGCAAAATAATGCTCTGACCTGTTCAGAATATTAAAAACGAGGAGCTTTGTTTATATTGGTAAACAGAATTCCCTAAATAGCGAGGTGAAACAGGATTGCCATTGGTTGTAAAACAAAATTCATTGGAACGTGATTGGTCAGTCACTCCCATTTGGGGCATGAGTTATAAATAGTCTCTTTAAATGTCTACTTTATGACATATTCAAGAAAAAATCTGTATATTAACACGTGAAGAAAAAACTTTGTACCCCTTTTAAACAGATTGCGCGCACGGAGGAGTCTGATATTTAGCATAATTAAAGTTCATATAGAGAAGGAGTGCAGAAAAATAAAATTTATGTATATAATATGTGTTACAAATAAATTAAATTGTCTCTAAGGAATTTAAGTCTACTAGTGGTCGCCCAACGATCCAAATTCGACCATAAATCATTAAATTTTTACGTATGCCACAAATAATAATAATAATAATAATAATAATATAATAATAATTTATTTTAGCTGGCAGAGTTAAGGCCATAAGGCCTTCTCTTCCACTCAACCAGCGAATAGTAAAAATTATACAAAAATTACGTACATATTACAATTTTAAGATATTAAAATACAGACTAAACAAAATACAATGATGATGGATCTAATACTAGCTAATGCTAACAAAAACATAGAATATATAACAATTAAATGATATAAAATAAAGTAAGTAGCTTCCTACATGATTATTAATAGAATGCTCTATATAGTTTGTTATGCAGTTAATGTTTTCATTGTGTCGAACTTAAGATATCAGTTAATTTGTATTTAAATAATGATAGCGATTGACAGTCCCTGACATGACTGGGAAGTGAGTTCCATGCTCTAGTCATAGATATTGTGTAAGATTCAGAGTACAGACAGGTCCTGTGTTGTGGTATCAAAAGTAAAGAAGAGTCTTGTGATCTTGTTCCTAAATTGTGATGAGCCGATAAATGTTGAAAACGTGTTGTTAAATAAGTTGGTAAATATGTGTGCAGAATTTGAAATAGTAAGGTATGTGAATGTAAAGTTCTTCTGTCATTTAGGCGTAGCCATGATAAGGCCTGAAATGAAGGAGACACGTGGTCATAACGACGGAGATTGAATATAAATCGAATGCGCGCATTATGAGCACGCTGTAGTCTGTCAGATAGATCAGTTGTAAGATTAGTCAGTAATATGTCGCAGTAGTCGAAGTCAATATTCATTAATTTTCGATTTATTTTAAAAATACGAACGATAGTAAATATGTGGAAGAGCTTGACTAAGCCAAATTAAAAAAAGCAATAACGCGTCATTTGACATTTGTATACTATTTAAATTTGCATTTGGACTATTATTATGTGTACGGGAATATATATCCCTTCTTCTTTGTCTCTCACAACCGACCTGTCAATGTTCTATGTCGAGGCATAATGGAAGTAGGTGCGAATATATAAATATAAAAAAATGTAATGAAATTACTGAAACCAAGATTACACAGGGTTTAATTTAAATTTAAATAATAGAATGTACTCACTTTTTTAAACCACTGATAATAAATACGCGAGAGTAAGTCAATTCACATTGCTGCTGCACAATTTTCTTTTTACAACAATGCACTTTCAGTATGAACGTAAACGAATTAATGAGTAATACACATAAATGCCTTAGAAAAAATTATTTTATTTTGATCTTGATGAAGATTTTCGGGCTGTAGGCCGTGGTCGTGAGGCTTGCAGTTCCCCGACGTTTCGCCAGAGACTGCGCCTGGCATCCTCAAGGGTTGTCTTGAGACTGTCTACGTGATTACATTATTTTATTTTGTTTAATTTAATTTATTTGTAACACATATTATACATACATTTTATTTTTCTGCTCTCCTTCTCGATATGAACTTTAATTATGCCAAATATCACACTCCTCCGTGCGCGAAATCTGCTTAAAATGGCGTACAAAGGTTTTCCCTCACGTATAGATTACTCATTCATTTGTTTACGTTCATACTGAAAGTGCATGCATTGTTGTAAAAAGAAAATTGTGCAGCAGCAATGTGAATTGACTTACTCTCGCGTATTTATTATCAGTGGTTTAAAAAAGTGAGTATATTTTATTGTTTAAATTTAAATTAAACCCTGTGTAATCTTGGTTTCAGTAATTCCATTACATTTTTCTATATTTTCATATTCGCACCTACTTCCATTATGCCTCGACATAGTACAACATTGATGGGTCGGAGTGAGAGACAAAGAATACGGGATATATATTCCCGTACACATCATAAAAAACCAAATGCAAATAGTATACTAATGTCAAATGACGCGTTATTGTTTTTTAAATATGGCTTAGCCAAGCTATACCACATATTTCATATCGTTCGTATTTTTAAAATAAATCGAAAATTAATGCATAAAACGTATTTCTGACATACTTAATCCATCCATAGTAATTCTGCCCGAAGGCAGGTCCTTCACCGCAATCACAGCATTTTCATGCTATGCTTGCAGCTTTACTAGGGAATTGTGTAGATGTGGTAGCTTCCCATTGCTTTCCACACCGGTGAAGGATGATGGTGATGATGATAAGGATGATGATGATGGCCATATGATTTCGGGGACCGTTTGGGCCTTAAAGTTTTCCTGACATTTGTCTTGCAGGTGAGGAAAAACCCCGATAAAAACCTCACCCAGAAAAACTGCCCCGACCGGGGATCGAACCCGGGCCCGCTGCGTGACAAGACAGCACGCTACCTCGAGACCACAGCGGTGGACACATACTTAATAATATAACGAATTGCGGTCGAATTTTGACCTCTGGGTAAAACATTTTCGAAGTTAAAAACTCGAAAAATTAAGCTTTGTTTGTGTTTCGGTACAAATATGTATTTTATCGTTTCCATAAAATGCAAACATATTATTGTGTTTTCACTTAGGTTCGTGCCAGCACGTATCTTGTGTATGGAACTGTATTGCTAGTGAACGTGGAAGGTTGGAGACCCACAGTGGACCCGGATACTCAAGATGACCTCACAGTTTCATTCATACGAGGTAAGTCAACACCACAAGTGTTTAATTATTCTCATGAAATAATAATAATAATCATCATCATAGTACATTCACGAACTTAGGCCATTTGTTGACCTGTTTCGGCCTCAAGAGAAACACCATCCAAAAGTCTTTTGAGTGGACGTCCTGGTCTTCTTCTTCCTGCAGGTTGATATCTTAACATTAGTTTGGGTATTCTGTGATCTTCCATTCGATGAACATGTTGTATCCATCTTGACTTATAATCAGAAATTTTGTTTTCTAAAGGTTCCATGTGTAACTCTTCTAAGATATCTTCATTTTTTTTGTGATCTAGTAGTGTGTATCCTGCAGTCCTCCGAAGGTATCTCATTTCAGCAGATCTAAGTCTCTGTATATCCTTCTGTTTCAACGTCCATACTTCGCTACCATACAAAAGAGTTGGAAGAGCCAGTGTTTTATACACTTTTAGTCTTGAATGCTTTTGGACTAACTGCGGCTTGAGGATAGAATTTATTAACCCTAAAATTCTTAAAAATTTAGATATTTTTGCATTTATATATTTTTCTTCTTCATATGAGATATTGCATCCTAGATATGTAAAATTATTCACCTGCTCCAAAATTTTATTGTCCAGTACAATTTTACTTCTGACAGGATCTACACCTTGAAATGCCATGATTTTTTGTTTTTTCTGTTTTTTTCTGTAGATATCTTTAATCCATATTCTTCTGTAATTTTGTTAAGTTCATACAGACCTGTCTGTAGATTATTGAAATAATAATAATAATAATAATAATAATAATAATATATTTATAAACAGGTTTACAATGTAATAATAGTACATTACGATGCGAGGTTGGGAAGTGGTTTTACAGAAGCTAGGATATGATTAAAAATCGATCGAGGTTTTTAATTTCCGAGATTCTGTAAAACACTTCACAAATGTGCGTTGTACATTTTTTTCTTTTGCACGATGGTGTTTTCAAAATAATGAATAATAGTAAAATAATATATTTGTTGGAAATATTTGCGTTCATTATAAACAACTGACTAATGTTAATACTGTGGCAAATGTGTATACGGCAAATGACGAAAATAATTTAGTTGAGACTACAGCAGGCCTTGACACCAATCACGGATAAACTGGTGACAAGTACGTATTTATTGTTTTATATTGTTTCAAATAAAGTTCAATATATTTAAAATGCAGTGATTTGTTTCATATTATAATGTATATTAACACTATCTTTTGGGTATATTTTTGTATATACATTGTATGTAGTATACATAAAGAGCAGTGGTTTTACTTCCCACACTAGGTAGGTAACAATATATATATAAAAGTAAAGTGATCCCACAACAGGCCTCAGGAGGCCCTTAGGGTAGTAGGAGGTTAAGGCTCCCACTTTTTCTAGACAATCGGCACTTTATGTCAGCCGGGTTGTCAGCCCTGCGTGACGGCCGCCTTTACCCCCAGAACAAGCGTCTGGTACTCATTTCCGTTAGAGGCTGAGTCGACCCCAGGGCCATAGTGCCGCCAGAGGGTTTGGGTCAGTTTAAAAATCCTGACCCCAACGGGACTTGAACCCTCGACCCTCCGGCTTGTAGCTCAGTGCCTTAACCACTACGCTACATATATATATATTAATTATATTTTATTATTAATTTTAAATGTACGTACATGTTATTTGTTTTATCAATGTACAGGGTGCAGCCTAAGTCAGTTAACCGAAAATGCATTTTTTTGTAGCTTACAACGTAAGCAAATTGCCTCAAACAGTAATGTTCGATATTTTTTATTCAGATTGAGTTAAAGTTCCCAGTGACAAAGTGACTGCCAACCGATTTGTAACTGTTGTGACACCCGCTAGAATTAACAAGAACGTTGTACATTGTTGGTGATACAAATGTTAACAATTGTTAACAAGCAAGATATTTTCAATTTCTTTCAATATACAGGGTGCAGCAAAAGTCAGTTAACTGAAAATGCAAATATATTATTTTCTGTAGCTAACAACATCTATCAGGTGAATGGAGAAGACTTCATAACAATGAACTAAATGGTCTTTATAGGAAGCCAGATATAATAAGAAACAGTTAAGTCTCGTAGACTGCGATGGGCAGGGCATGTTGCACGTATGGGGAATGAAAGACTTGCATGGAAGCTTCTTGTAAGAAAGCCAGAGGAGAAAACGCCCAGTTGGTAGACCAAGAATGAGGTGGGAGAATAACATTAATTATGATTTGAGGGAAGTAGATTATACAGAGGATGACTGGAAAACATTGGCTCAGGATAGGGATGTATGGAGAGCTTATGTCCACGCGGCCATGAAACTATGGGTTCGATAGTGCCAGTGAGTTAGTTAGTTAATTATGTCAAAATTATAACTCCCTATAGCAATTTTTTGACCCGGTAGGTAAATTTTCCTGGAAACACTCATGAATTTGGTCTTTTAAACAGTAGAGTTCGAGATTATATTCTGAAGGTTCCGTATTCAAACTCCAGTTTCAACCAATCTGATTTTTATTTCCTAGTACCCATGTGCAGTAGTCAACAGGCTTATACCGCACCCTGCATTTTTAGGCCTCAAATCGAGTCACTTACTGGATACGAACTTTTAATGTCACATAGTCTTTAATTGTATCCTATCCCTATTTTTCTTTAATTGAATTTAATATTTGCAGCTTTCATTCCGTTACTGGTGTCTATGTATGATAGCTGTGAATGTAACTGAAATTGCAGCTAATTTAGTTCTTCGCTGGGAAACCAACATTCCGGTAAGCAAACTAGCAGTTGTAACAAACTAATCCACCTATTAAACATAGGATAATAAAGTCTGTATATGAGACATGAAAAGGAAGATAAAGGCTGAACAAGTATGATAGTCAGATCTTCATTATGCCCCTCGTTTGTGGCGACAATTTTGAAGAAGTAGTAATTCTTTTCCCACGTTGTGGCGATGTTTTGAAGCAGCTAACTCTCTTCATGCCCGATGTTGTAGTAACATTTTGAAGGATTAGTGTCCCAAAAAGAATTACTGGTTCAGGTTGGGTTTAATTTTCGGTAGAGCTGGATTCTCTTCTCAAGGTCGAAGTTGGTACACAAGATAGGAAAACACTTTAAAAATCACTAATAACTGATTATTGTGGAAATAGTTGTAAATTTATTTACTTTTAATTTCCCAGCAGATCAAGTAAATGTAGGTGGTATTATTCTTGACCGTCAATTAAAATTAAATTATTTTCTTTTCTTGAATGAACTATTCTTCTTGTATTAAATATCACATTCTATCAGGAGAGCTGTTATTGCTTCTATCCTTGATGAAAGTTATATGCTGACTGACTAGAGTAATTCTGTTATAATTTTAAAAGAACATTATTACATCACATGATTTTATATTTAAATTCTATTGGTTAATGGTCCATTAAATACCAGGTTTAAATTTGATTGGTTAAATCGAATAGTTAATTGTTTTAACACCCAATCAGAATTTAGTATACTTTTATTTAAAAATATTAAGTTAAGCAGGTGTTCCTATTACAGTTATAACAGAAAGCTTTATATTTCAGACAACAATGACTTAAGACACAATTTTAGAAGCATTATTTAGAAAGACTGTTATATAATACAATTTCTTTAATTGTTACTAAGACCTTTTTATTCAACAATGAACAACAATTAATTATTTAGATGTTTTTCTTTATTTAAGTTATATTTAAATATTAAAAGAATTTTAAAGTATAAAATTATTAACTTAAACTTTCATATTTATTATGATATTAAAATCCTGCTATAAGGCATAAACGGGGATTTGGACCCGGACCTCTCAATTGATACATCTGGGCGCTACTACTTACGCTATCCGAGCATAAATATTTATTTCTCTTATACTTATATATATATAAAAGTAAAGTGATCCCACAACAGGCCCGGAGCCCCTTGGGGTAGTAGGAGGTTAAGGCTCCCACTTTTTCTAGACAATCGGCACTTTATGTTAGCCGGGTTGTCAGCCCTGCGTGACGGCCGCCTTTACCCCCAGAACAAGCGTCTGGTACTCATTTCCGTTAGAGGCTGAGTCGACCCCAGGGCCATGGTGCCGCCAGAGGGTTTGGGTCAGTTTAAAAATCCTGACCCCAACGGGACTTGAACCCTCCACCCTCTGGCTTGTAGCTCAGTACCTTAACCACTACGCTACGGCGTGCCCCCATATATATATTCTCTATCATGATAGATAGCGGGATCAACTACACCTCATATCGACGATAGGCAATGAAAACCTCGTAACTCCATCAGTCTTTGAAAACCACATAACTCCAGTAGCCAGCACAGAAATATGTGATGCATAACCTGTTGAGAACACAGACTTCAAATGTATTAATAACTTGACCTGTATTCTGTAGTAAAATATGTGGCAACTATTGCTGTATCAATTTTTCATAATTATTTAAAACGTTCTTTGTTTCTCCTGTAAAATTTACCAAAATGGAGTTACGAGATTTTCATTGTCCACCATCGATATACTTACATCCCTAGTAATTCTGCCCGAATGCAGGTCCTTCACTGCAATCATAGCATTTTCATGCTATGGTTGCAGCTTTACTAGGGAAAATTATAGGTGTGGTAGCTTCCCGTTGTTTTCCACACCGGTGAAGGATGATGATAAAGATAAGGATGATGATGATGATGATGATGGCCATATGATTTCGGGGACCGTTTGGACGTTAAAGTTTTCCTGACATCTGCCTTACAGGTGAGGAAAAACCCCGATAAAAACCTCACCCAGAAAAACTGCCCCGACCGGGGATCGAACCCTGGCCCGCTGCGTTACAAGGCAGCACGCTACCTCGAGACCACAGCGGTGGACCATACATATATATATATATATCGTTTTTGGATTTTTTTTAAAGTAAAAAATAAACTTGTCATATTTGTTTCAGGTAAGACATAGAAAGAATGTACGAGAGTGGTTAAGAAACATGAAATACCTGGCTGTGGTATACTTACTCGTGGTGCCTGCAGTGGCGTATGCATGTCTACACAGCGGATTTTCGGACATTTTCATCATCATAGTGATCCTGTCCACTTTACAGTCAGGTACGATATCATTTTTACCAATAACTGCACTATTAAAATGCATAAAAATTATGTTAAGTTAAAGTTGACACGAATGTGAAATGAAAGAGAGGCATGGAAATTCCTTTTAGGAAAACCAGAGGAAAAGCGCCCAGTAGATAGGCCAATAATGAGGAGGAAGAATAACATTTGAGGATGTAGATTATAGAGTATAGTATTGAATAGTATTAGCTCATGATAGGGCCACGAACCTACAGGCTCGATAACGCCAGTGAGTTAGTCATCTGTCAAAATATACTATTTAATTTTTTTTTAATGAACACCTATAAGATATAGTCTTCCTCAAATTTCTTAAGCTGTTTAAAACATTAGACCTTTCGATAATTATTTCATCATCAGCAGAAAGTTAGTGTACTAATATTTCTTCCAACTAATGATGGTGGACACAGGGTTAGGTTAGATTTAGTTTTGTTTGGTTAGGTTAAATAGGTAAGTTACTTCTGTAGATTGGTTAGGTTAGGTTATTAAGTTATATGAGGCCACTTGAGGTCAAGTTGAGGTCATTGGACGATAGGATAGGTTAGGATAGATTAGGCTAGGTTAGGTTACGTTAAATTAGGCTAGGTTACGTTATGTTAAATTAGCTTAGGTTAGGTTCGGTTAGGTTACGTTACGTCCGTTAGATTAGGTTCGGTTAGGTTAGGTTAATTTGGGTTATGTACGTTACGTTAGGTTAGGTTAGGTTAATTTGGGTTATGTACGTTAGGTTAGGTTAGGCTCGGTTAGGTTGGGTTACATTAGGTTAAATTTTTGGGTTAGGTTGGGTTATATTCGGTTAGCTTAGGTTAGGTTATGTTTGGTTGGTGTGCACAAACCACCCTAACTTTGTTAGGTTAGGTATGGTTGGGGTTGTCACGCCACCCAAGCTATGATAGGTCAGATTTGGTTGTGGTTGATACGCCATCCAAGCTTCGTTAGGTTACGTTGGGTTAGGTTAGGTTAGGCTTGACTTGGTTAGGCTAGGCTTGGTTTGGTTAGGTACGGTTCTGTATGGTTAGGATAGGTAAAGTTTGGTTAGGTTAGATTTTGGTTAGATTAGGTTTGGTTCGGTTATGTCCCTTGGGTTTTTAAGGTCCAAAAGTACCTTTGGGATAAAGGTCCTTAAGGTCCTTTGGGGCGTTAAAGATCCTTAAAGTCCTTTGGGTACTTTTTAGTCTTCAAGTTCCTTGAGGACATATTGGTCCTTAAAGTACTTCGGGGACCTCATGCGCTTTCTGCTGACATTCATGCACTATATATACAATCTGATAGCCGTATTTCTTACAGAGTCAGTCACTGCAAAACAAAATAATGCTATGACCTATTCAGAATGTTAAAAAGGAGGTGCTTTCTTTATTATGGTAAACTTTAGTTGGCAAATTCTAGGCCAAACACGACTGTGATTGGTTATAAATAAAAAAATCATTGAAATGTGATTGATCATTGACTTCCATTTAGGGCATGAGTTAAATAGTCTCTGTAATTAAACAAAATTCAAACCCCTTAATTAAGAGAAAACAAATTCAAAACCGGGGTCCAAATTACCCGACGTTCCTATATGGTAGAGATCATATCGCTATATTCTTTTATGTACACCCTGCATACACCCCTTCGTATGTGTAAATAAGTATATTTTTGTTTCAGTTGTGAACTTGTACTCCTACCTTGTGATCAGAAGCCACTATTTAACTATTGTGGAAGAAGAGGGTCTGTCCTCATGAACACCACTTCACTTACAAGTTTTATTTATTGGGCAACTTTATGGCGAGAATACGATCAACGTTCGTTGACGTTGCGTTACGTTACGTTTGAGTTTGTTCAAGTTTATCAAATACACCTTCCACGTATCATATTATGATGAACGTTTGCAGGGTACTTAATGAGTTTCTGCGATCACACAAATTTATATAATTTCAAAGTTCCTTTGAGACTTCGTTTTATGGTGCCACACATATAATTATATCTATTTTTGTTTTCAAAAAATACAATTGTTAAAAGCATCATTACTTATGGAGCAGAACTTTGGTCATTAACAACAAAAACAAATAAGTATCTTTTGGCAAACGGAAAATGGATTTTATACGAAAGGCAGCAAGAATTTCAAGAGAGAAACAATTAGAAACTCAGTTTTATAAGGGAGAAAATTGAAGATTGAAGACACTATTTTAGATTATATTAAAACTCAGCAATTAAGATGGTACGGACATGTCCAGCGAATGGAAGAGGAACGACTACCAAATTATGTTTTGGAATGGAAGCTGGGAGCTGAGGGAAGACGAGGCAGAGGAAGACCTAAAGCTTCTGGAGTCGGGGAATATGTTTATACATGAAGGAGAGAAACATCTACAACCAGGAGATTGGATGGACCGACAAAATTGGCTATTAGGAATCGGACGATGTCAAAGACATTAATCAACCGATGATCTATCTAACAAATCAAGACATTAAAAACAAAATAAATAAATGTAATTATATGTGTGGCACCATAAAACAAAGTCCCAAATGAACGAAAAAGGAGACACGTTTAAAATTTTATAAATCAATGGTGGTTCCAACACTACTGTATGGATTGGAACACTGGGTCTTAACAAAAAAAACCAGGAACGAAGAATAGAAACGTCAGAAATGAGGTATCTGAGGAGTGTGGCTGGATGTACAATAACAGATCGAAAACGAAATGAGGATATACGAAGTGAACTAAATATATTCAAACTATTAGATAGAATTACACAACACAGAGATGAATGGATGGACCACATCAATAGAATGGATAACAATAGAATTCCGAAACAGATTCTTCATTACAAACCACTAGGACGAAGAAATGTTGGAAGACCCAGTAAAAGATGGGCAGACCAATTCTAGCATAAGATCGGTACCTGCAGGTCTAATCCTTGATGATGCTGATGATGAAAGAAGGGGAAAAGGGAAGTCATTTGTAAAGAAATAAGAAACAATGTAAGTACTGTCATAACCAACTTTTATAAGATTCATGATGTGTTCCGTTGAGGTTTATTCAAAATTAATATAAAATTATGGAATATTCACCTGAAAGGTCCGTCTCCTCAACTTAATTAAATATTTAACTTAGCGCTTTCGGGACTTGTCCCATCATCGGCAGGATTCAAAACTGGTGTTTCACTGAAGATCTGGTAGAGGGGGTTGCATGTATTGGGTTCATTTTCGTTTATCACGATTCAAAACTGGTGTTTCACTGAAGATCTGGTAGAGGGGGTTGCATGTATTGGGTTCATTTTCGTTTATCACGATTCAAAACTGGTGTTTCACTGAAGATCTGGTAGAGGGGGTTGCATGTATTGGGTTCGTTTTCGTTTATCACGATTCAAAACTGGTGTTTCACTGAAGATCTGGTAGAGGGGGTTGCATGTATTGGGTTCGTTTTCGTTTATCACGATTCAAAACTGGTGTTTCACTGAAGATCTGGTAGAGGGGGTTGCATGTATTGGGTTCGTTTTCGTTTATCACGATTCAAAACTGGTGTTTCACTGAAGATCTGGTAGAGGGGGTTGCATGTATTGGGTTCGTTTTCGTTTATCAGCCTGATAAACGAAAACGAACCCAATACATGCAACCCCCTCTACCAGATCTTCAGTGAAACACCAGTTTTGAAATCCTGCCGATGATGGGTTTCGTTTATCAGGCTGATAAACGAAAACGAATCCAATACATGCAACCCCCTCTACCAGATCTTCAGTGAAACACCAGTTTTGAATCCTGCCGATGATGGGACAAGTCCCGAAAGCGCTACAGTTAAATGATTAATTAGGTTGAGCAGACGAACCTTTCAGGTGAATATTCCATAATTTTATATTAATACTGTCATAATGTGTTTATTTACCATATTCCATCTTAAAATAAACGTCAATGAACGTTATACGCCTACTCAAATTGTGCGTTGAGGCTTGCCCTCTCAACGTAACGTAACGCAACAGCAACGAACGTTCATGGAAATCCCGTCATTACTCTAAAATACAGTAGTGACACAAGTTGTAAACCCGTACAAATCTATGGTCGAAAAAAGTAAAAGCTGCTGTACTGAAAGCGTGGAAAAGATTGTAGACATACGTATATTATACAGAGTGGACGTAATATAAATGCAGATTTTATGTATGAATCCTTGTCGTTAATAAATTCAAAATGTCTTATAAATTTTGAGCCGTAAATGTACAGTCTTTAAGAAAAACATATTTTCTTACAAACATTGATTGGAGGAATGTGTCATTAAGATGGGGAGCATTTATCCGAGTTTCACACAGCACATAGAAGACGTGAAATGACACAACATTTACCATTAGTATTTTCAATAAAATACATACTATCCTCCTGCAACGTTGTCAATTTTCCGTTGTGTAATATTAATAAAAATGTATAATTATTTTGCTTTATTTAATTTATTTTTACCAATGTTACCAGATTGTTTTTTAGGCTGGAGGCTATCATTTATGGGGGATTCTTTACAACATGTGACGCGAAAAATGTATCTAAGTTCCAATCATACACCACGAGCATGAGCCAACAAACGCGTAGCGGTTTACAGTATGGAATCACGGTATGCAGCCAACATATACACGATAGGGGCTTATTTAACGAGCCTAAAAGCTAACCTAACGCAATTTAAGCACATCCACAGAAGAATAACGGCTTGTGAAATGAGATGCATGCGCAGAACAGCGGGTTACACCAGATTGGGATCGGAAAA
>JASPKZ010002881.1:0-41272 GCA_030220185.1 Diploptera punctata
AATAAATGATTTCTCGCCACAAAATTTGATACAATTTGCATTTCATTTCATCAGTAGGCAACATTGAATTGAATCAGTTTTAATTTATTCCATTGTTAAAGAATTATTTCAAATATCTATATACACATTCATTATAATTGAATTGATTAATATTTTGTCATATATCTCAGTTACATTCATTCCATTCTCATTTTGCCCTGAAATAGTTATAATAATAATTTTAACATTATTTGTAGACTTGTTCATTCTGGTCATATTTTAGGAGCGTTGGAAAAATAGGTAACTAATTTTAATCATTAAAAAAAACTGTCGTACTGGGAGGATAAATACCACGTTGCAATGAAATTTTATCTAGCAACTTGTTATGAAGTATTTTGTATGGTAACATACTTGTCCCATACCAATAATAACTTTAACGCCAATAATAACACAGCTCTACAAAAAAAAAACTTTTTTTGTTGCCTGGATATCTCAGCTAATTTCTATGTTTTCAAGTGCACAGTTTACGAATATATTCATAAAAGTGGTGGAATGTGCTCTAATTTTTATATTTTTGCATATCTTATATATTAAACAGTAAAACGGCTTGTTACTAATAAAATGTATGTTTCCAGTCATGACTTGATTTCTGCGCATTTTTTTCGTTATACAAACATCAGGTGATCCCCACTCTCACCTCCTCACTCCGTACATCGGCCGTGAATCTTAGTTTATTTGACAAATTAAAGTACTCACGACGTGCATCTGGATGTGATAAAACAATTCGTCAAAGCATTGGACAAGGAAGTAAAATGTTTCAAATATATTTGTAGAAAATTTCCTAAGCTCAGTATGGAAAAGTTAAAAGGCGGAATATTTGATGGGCCTCATATTCGGCAATTGATGAAAGATGTAACTTTTATCAAAGTTATGACTGTTCTGGAAAGTTGAAGCTTGGAAGGCTTTTGTATTGGTAGTAGACTATTTCCTAGGTAACTATAAAGCACACATTATAAAGAAATTGTGCAAAACATGTTGATAAGCTTCAAGATTCTGGGAGCAAATATAAGTATAAAGATAACTTTTTCCATAATCACGTGGATAGATTCCGGATAATTTAGGAAATTATAGCGACGAACAGGGAGAGTGCTCTCACCTGGATCTGAAAGTAATGGAGGAAAGGTATTAGAGTAGATGGAACCGTCACATGATTGTGCAGATTACTGGCTGGTCTTGAAAAAAAGAGGTGTTCCCATAAAAAATTATAGAAGACAATCTTACAAAGGCATTTTTCGCTGAGAGCAGGACACGAACAAAATTCAGTCGCACTGCTCAAGCGCTAGAATTCTATGAATAATGTTCCCCTTACTGAGAGCGTTTCTTGGAATTCCCCTTGATCTGGGGAAACAGAAACGAGTCTACTTGGTGGGAGATATACAGTCAAAATTAAAATTTTTAGCACTGCATTTTATTCGCTGCTATACTATAGTTTAGTAAACATAATTGTTTTATATGACTTATTTTTGCTAATTTTCCGCAAATAATATACATATATTGATGATGTGGCGTAAGGGGTTAGACGCTCGCCTCTCACCGCTTGGATCTCGAGGTCGAGTCTCTGACACTCTGTGGTTTTCGTGATGGACGAAAACGGAGCTTGGACAGGGTTTTACGTGGAGTTTCTCCCATTTGTCGCTTGCCACAAATTTCATTCCACATTTATCCATGCTCATCTTATCCATTCTATTTCGTTTATTTTAATCAGCCTCTTTGACGGTGCGTGAGACGTGTTAGCCGGCACTCTTGTCGTTCACATGCCTCTATAAATATATATCATCCCTCGATCTGACTCTCAATTGGATACGAGTTGAGGATATTATTATATAAATGAAGTACTGTATACATCTTTTAAGGCGTAGCTCTTACAACTTTACCAGTGGTCGTTTTTAACTTTATTAATTTGTCTATTTTTTTGTTAATAAGGCTCCCTTTTTGTAACAAGTTGCATGTATACGTTATTGTTACTGTTTTTCATAAGAATGGCAAATGAAGAGAGTTTCGCAGTAACAAACTCTTTTATTTATGTTGTTTTACTAATATTCTCTGGATTATTAAATCTAGAAGACGCAGATTAGAACGGGTGAGAGTAGAAAATATTTATATTTTTTATTAGGAACTCTGGGATACAATACTATTGGAAAGCCAAGCCATCTGTAAGTGGGAGATCTGAGGGAACTGAATATTAGAACTGGTCAGTTAAGTTGGTTGAGGATAGGAACCAGTGGAACATCTTTAGTATAATTCTTTCTTTAATCAGCGTATTCATTGACTATGAAATTAGCATTATGTATAATTATATTCATTAGATTATTAATTTTTTTGTGTAAGCCCGTGTTTTCCCTTTACAGAGATTTAGGCTCTCTCCCCTACAGGGGAAGAATTTGAAACCATACTAATTAGTTACACTTGTTTTCATATAGATGTCATTTTGAGTGGTCCGTGGTCAGCGCACCGCCTCATATGACATCTAGGAAACCAAGGTAGTACTAGGACGGGAAAATTCGGTAAATTTTGCTTAGAAGCCTTTTCATTCGGGCTTTAAAATGATTTTTTAGGAGGCCTGAAAATCTTCAGATTCGGGGACCCACGGCCTTAAAGGAAAAGTCCCTCCCGGTGGAACTTGCCCCTTGGATTTTTCCGTCCTAAAAAATCCATCGACCCCGGCCGGGTTTGAACCCGCGATCCTCGGAACCAGAGGCAAGGAGCATAACCACTAGTCCACCGCGGCCGACTTAGATTATTAATACAAATCGTAAATAATTTTAATTGTGTAATAGGCTAATACATATATTTATAACCTATAAGTCTTCTTATAAACAGTAAAATGTAGAAATAGTTTACTAAATGTACAAATAAATTAGGGATGTTTTAAGATGTGACAGAATGTAACCATCAACACTTTTGAAATTCATATTAAAGCACCGTTGAGGTTATGTAATAAGTTATTAAATATAAAATTGGTACCTGGTAAGTCAGTCGTTCTCGACTAAATTATTAAACTTCATCAAGTAATTGCAATGTGGAGGCCTTTCGAAAACAATGTTACATCTTGTGCATTTTAACTGGTACTGAAGGTGTTGTATAGGTTGTACGACGATAAAATCGATAACTCTATGTCAGTACTACACAGAGTGTAAAACAACAACAGGATCAGCATCCTTGAAGATACAGAGATTCTAAAAGAAGCAAAGAATACAGACCTACTCAATGAAAACATACCCGCAGACATAAACCCGTTATACAATCTGTACAACAACATCAGGAATTAATTTATATTTTATTTGGTAAATTATTTTTAGGAATTAGGCAAAGATTTATTCGCCTGTTAAAATGCAGAGGATGAAACATTGTTTTTGAAAGGCCTCCATATTGGAATTACTTGATGAAGTTTAATAATTTAGTTGAGGACGAATGATTTGCCAGGTACCAATTGTATATGTAATATCTTAGAATGTAACCACTTATGAACGATCACGACAGACAGAATTGATGAATTAAAGACAACCTAAACTCTGGGTACGTGTTGCGTTATGCATTGCAGCAAATCTTGTCATTCTAAACTCTCTAAAAGCAGATAAACTAAAATTATATAAATAAGTGATAATTCCTGTCAGATAGATATGTAACATGGGTCTCTTTCATTAGGAGAGGATAAAATATTACGAGCATTTAAGACTGAATTGCTAGGGAGATATTTGGATAAAAGAGAGACGAACAGACAAGTGAATGGATAAAACTGGATAATTTCTTCTCAAGCCCTTTACTTCCCTGTGCCAGGATTAGGGCGCTCCCTTATGGGAACTTACTGACCAAGTTAATATAAATATGCTCATTTTCCCATAGATGTCAGCGAGTGTAAGGGGTTCCGTCTAGCGCCTCGTTGAGACATCTAATGGGTAACTAAATTATTATTGGATGGGAAACTATCGGTAAATTTTCCATAGTGTTTTTTTATTCAGACTTGTGGTTCTTTTACGAGCCTGAACATCTTCAGACACGGGTCCCACTGTTTAAAGTCCCTCCCGAAGGATTTGTTATTTGGATTTTAAATCTAGATAACAGTGAACTAAAATATCTTTATGGGAAACCAGATGCAATGAGAACAATTTAAGAACGGACGTGTGGCCCGAATGGGGAATGAAAGAGGAGAATATAAACTTATTATAGGAAAACCAGAAGGAGGTCATCCGGTAAGTGGACTAAGAATGAAGTCTTATAATAACATTAAGCATGATTTGAGGAAGGTGAATTATACATGGAATGATCGTGAATATTTTATCTCAGGATTATGTATGTGCTGCTCTGAATCTCCTGTTTCGATATTCCGATAAGTGTGTGGATTTCAACATTTCTTTTTTTGAATTAAGGTCAAAATGAATATGACCTTATACTGAAGTCACATTTGTTAGTTTGATTATATTTATTGTTAACGCAAATTGATTGTAAGAAGACCTATGATTTATTGGGCTATTTGGGTCTGTATATTGACCGCATACTATTCATGTCATCTCCAGGGAAATAGACGTAACGAAATTAACTTGGTGTAGTAACTCCTGACAAAGGAGGGGCTAAGGCGCAACATTGACTTGTTACGCCATTGTATATGCAATACAGTGGTTTAGTTACATTCAGATATGACAACATATTGATGTGATGACTCAGGTACAAGTTTGCGTGAAAGGTGTTTGACAAATGTTTATATTAACTTTATGTGAGGAAATTACTGCTATTAAAGATGTCTACAATTCACTACTTTTCAAATTGCAACTTTTTTAAAAGCATTAACATAATAAATTACGTAATTTTAACATTTTCTTCACCTTATGTTATACTATAGACGGAAATTGCTAGTAAAATCATGGCTATAAGTAAGAAATTAAAGGTATACAGGGTGTTTTCATAAAATGTTCTATTATTCACAGAGGAAAACGTTTAAAAATTCGAATTGAAATAAACGAGTAAGTTATCATACGTAATGCCACGAGTGATTTCCAAATTTATCTAAGGGATTTGAAAATCAAGAATGGCATTTTTTAGGACTATTTAACGAATAAAATTAAGCTGTTTACTCAAAAATAATTATTTAAATACAGTTATTTTAAAATATTTATATACTTAATGTAAACGGCGTTGTTTGAAAACAAATGAGGAATGTTTGGTTATGCTTCTTTTGTTCATCCACTGCAACTTGATCATATTATTTATTGCCAAATAGGATCGCAATACTGTAAAAATGCACCCTATTGGAGAAAAAATGAAACACATCAAACTGTATAATATAATGTACATTATAGGTTATTAATTATTTTTGGAAACAACTCCGTTAAATCATTATTTAAAAACACAATTATTGAACACACAATTATCATATGTGTAGTTCGAAGGAATCTGTTCATTGTTTGCTATATTGAACGTATTTGTTCGGAGCTAGTCATTGGAAAACAATGCTCTGACCTGTTCAGAATATTAAAAAGGAGGAGCTTTCTTTAATATGATAAGCATAAGTAGATAAATATCGAGGTGAAATACGACTGTGATTATATAGAGAAAACATTCCAACGAGGATAAATATAGTGGAGGAAATCGCAATGCCAAGAGAAACCGACAACAGCCTGATTCTTAATGAGAACATACCCAGTTCACACAATCCTCTATACAAAATATTCAGAACCAAGTCAGTGCTTCAACAAGGGTCAACAAGTACGGACCTAATTCATTCTGCTGGTGATGGGACCAGTCCCGAAAGGCCTACAGAGTTTTAAAACAACTTAAGTTGAGGAGACGGACCTACAAGGTGACTATTTTATAGTTTTTAATCATACATTATATTACTGTGAATTAACACCTCAACGGAAACTTACCATGAAATTTACCAGTATCAATACTTTAATTGCCTACTAGATGTCTTATTGTCAGTCACTGATATCTGTAAGGAAATAAGCGTAATTAAATTAACTTGGTCAAGAAATTCCCGTTAAGGAGCACCCCATGCGCGACATTTTCTCTGTGAATGATGAAATACTTATTTTAGAACACTCATTATGTTTTGATGCGATTTTATCTACTGTAGATTGATCGTTTATGAATTTGCGTGTTAATAATTTTAGCTGGTAAATCAATTTACGAGTATAAAAGCTATTGTTACATATGAAGCTAAAACTCGTGAAACCTCGCCTACTGAATCCATTATTGAATATTGTATTTTTACCTAATTTTAGAGGAATTTGTCGTCATTATCTATCAATGAATCATACTCAAATCTACTTGGTATGAAAAGATGAATTTTCTGGGTAAAAGTATTGAAAATGTTAACATTGGCTTTTATAGTTGATTTCTCTGTTCAGTTTGTTACATCAGCTGTGGAGATTCAAGTCTTAAAGAACTCTCGCCCAATTTATAGTATAAATTATACAGTCGGGAGTTTACATGTAAGTTTGATCGTGTAACGGTGGCACGGATATAAGCTCCATACATCCCAATCCTGACCTAATATTTTTCCAGTCATTCCCTTTTTAATTCTTCTGCCTCACTATTATGTAGTGTTAATCCTCAATATCATTCTTGGCCTGCCTTTTGAGCGCCTTCCTTTTGTTTTTCCTATAAGCAGTTTAATTTCTCTATTATTGTTTCTTTTTTATATTAATTAAATAAAAATAAAACTGTTAAAGTTTTATACGATTTTCATATTTATTAAAATACAATATTCGTTACACGTGTTTCAGTACTTTGTACCTTCTTCAGACGAATACTACGAATATATTTATAATTTTAATACAAATTCGTTGCAGCTGTAATGAATTTGTGTTGAAATAATTATGAATATCGTATACAACTTAACAGTTTTATTTTTATTTAATTAATAGGAAAATGAATTTTCATCAAGTAAACGCCAAATTAATTGATTTCTTATTGTTTCATTAGAATGTTTGTTCTTTATGAATCTAGCAACTATCTTCAAAAATATCATTTCTGATATTGGTGAATTCCATGTAAAGTGGACAAGGGCAGGTGAAATCTACCGGTAAAATTAATTGTCTATTTCCCTTAGTGGTATATTTTGACGTCTCTCATATTTGGTGTTTACAAACCTGGGCACAAACATATTTAATGTTACCTGATGCTAACTCAAAAAGTTTCTAAACATGTGCAATATATAAAACATCTAAAGACGCCTGACGTGGTAAATTACCTGGGTTGTTAGTTTTCCATGCAATATTATTTATACTAAGGAACTTCAGGTGGTTACATGCAATTAGAGTAGTACGGCCTTACTCCTATAAGAGTTTTTTTTCGGGTTCGATCCCCGGTTTCCTAAATTATTTTTTTGCAGAGTTTTCCTCACCTCCAAGACAATGTCGAGAAAATATAAGTCTCAAATAGTCCCCGAATATCATCTAACCATAATAATCAGTTATATCATATTTACCTTAAATAATAGGCCTATAATTAAAATAAGTGTGTGTGATCCATAGTTACAAATCTTCTCTCAACAGATCGAGTTCGCTGTGACGTGAGGTACGTAATAGTACCTATAAAATAAAATAAGTTAAAATACCTTCTTAGGTAAAATCCGTCGTCCTCAACTTTTAAAATATGTAATCTTTATGCCTGTAGGCCTTCCAGGACATCCACCCCATCTTCAGCAGTTCATTCTTCGCTACAGCATCAAATATCAACCTGGATGCTGTAGCGAATAATGAACTGCTGAAATCCTGAAAGGCCTACAGGCATAAAGATTACATATTTTAAAAGTTGAGGACGACGGATTTTACTTAACAAGGTATTTTAACTTATTTTATTTTATGACTCGCCACCTCAACGGTTTTAACAATGAATTTTATTAGTATTGGCACGTAACAGTACCTATAAAGGGAGAGGTTTAACTAAAGTAAAGAGAGTGAGTTTCCATTAATTAGTGTTCATATGCCATGTAGGAGAGTTATGTCAATTTTCATTGGTAGTTACGTCAGTTATTTTTATTTTCTTAATTTTTAGACACTTTGTTTTAGTGACAAAACATAAAATATGGATTTTTTAATTCCTTGATACTGTCTAATCATTATATGTATTTGAATGTTTCGAGTACAATCGGTTATTTATGAAAGGGCGTAAGTCACTAGTTTAAAATGATACAAAATGAATTGTCAGTGGGATACTATTGTTTAGTTATAGGTCTATATATAGGCCAACAATAAAAGAGTATAGTAATCAAGGCTTGCACTTATTACCTAGCATTTTCCATATTAATAAGATTCGCGATAAAGTTCCGTTGAGGTATTTATTCAAAATTAATATATAAAATTATGAAATATTTACCTAAAAGTTCCGTCTCCTCAACTTTATTAAACTTAAATAAAGTTTAGAAGACGGACCTTTTAGGTAAATATTTCATAATTTTATACTTTACCTAGGATTTGTTGTATGGTTTTCAAAAGAACTAACAAGACTACTGTTAACCATTGCATGCCGAAAACTTAACCTTCAAAATTCTCCCAAAAAAGTGTTGTGATATACCAAGGCCGTTGTCCAAAAAATTACCTGCTATTTTAACTGCAAGACACTAAATTCTACCACCAAAGCTCTCATTTAAACTACATGGAATTTATACAACTCCTGAATTGGTAAAACGGATAATCATGACAACCTGTCCGCATGCCGCGTCACGCCACATTAAACACAGCTTGATTCACGCAGGAAGTCCATCTGCTTTGCACAGTATGTTGCCATAGCTGGATTCTGGTTTCAGTTTCTGTGCCTTGCAGTTGAAAATGGCAGATACATTTTTGTACATCACAACGCTGTCTGGGAGAAATTAGAAAGAAATTGCAAGGCAGGTTTCGGACTTGAACTTGAAATGGTTGACAGTTTCCTTGATGGAGTCAAGGAAATGAGTTTTCTTCATAAATAAACAAGCTTTCACCATGTGGAAACACTAATATTTAAATATGTTCTCATCCTTGTATTGCCATTATGTCATTGTTGTTTATTCTTTTCTTGATAGTGAGAGGTTTTTTTGTTTCTGTGAGGAAATAAAATATGACACTGGTATTAATCAAGAGTTGTAAAAATACATTAGAAAATGTCATTGAGGGTCAATGTGTTAAAGTATTGAAGAATTGTAAAAGAGTTACTGATATCTCAGTCGCCATCAATAATTAGCAGCGTTGTTTTATAGGAGGGCTTTCAATAACTTAAATATCTTCTGCTTTCATTTGTGTGTACTGATGTTTTGGTGGATTATATTGGACAGAGGGGTTCATATTGCAGGGTACTGTTGCTCATTCAACAGGTGTGTTATTTTTTGGTTCCTTGATAATTTCTAACTTTTCGAGAACGTTGATTGTTCAGGCACTGTTTTTACAATTCTTAACCCTTTAACCGGTATTAATACTGTATATTTTACAATGTATTTGAGGTAAGTGTAAAAGAAGTACACTTCAGTGGTTATAAAGAGATCAAACGTGCTAGCTGTTGGGTACAAAATATTAAATTACAAGATTTTTTTTTCTCCTTTTCAAAGAAAATTTTCCAGAAACGACAGTCAGATTTGAATCCTATTATAACATTTCTAAAGGACGATTTGATTATTTCATTTAGAAAACCTCCAATTAACACTTGCTATGAGCGCAAGAATCTGAATTTAAGAATAAATATGCCTTCTCTTAATCGTGTTACTAGAAGGGTGTCAGTAGCGGAATTGACTGTGCACTGAAGGAGATGTGAAAAGTTTTATAATAAAATGGAGAAAGTGGAAAAACGTGTCACAATGATGAACGTATCCTGTGCTCAGTTTTCAACTATATGCAAAACATCGATTTGCCAAACATCCTCATCCAGGACCACTAATACTTCTGTCAGCTATCTGTTTTCTCTTTCTCTATACATAATTCATAATTTGATGGATGCTTGATCATCCAAGCAAATTTCTGTCTTTATCATGGAAGTGAAGCTAAGAAGAGGACCTGACAAAACTTCCTCATTTCTCATCCATTTCATAAAGAACTATATCCCTGATACAGTAAAATAACTCAATTTGTATAGCGACTATTATGCGGACTAGAACACGAATCACACTTTGATAAGATTTTGCCTAGTTCTTATTGATTTAAACAGGTTTGAGAAAATTTTCTTCGGTTTCTTATAAGGTGAATTCGTTTTTCTCTTGATGACAAGGATTTCGACCGTGTAAAGAAAGTCTAAAACAAACATGATCGCTACTATACACGAGAACAGATAT
This sequence comes from Diploptera punctata, assembly GCA_030220185.1. Lineage (NCBI taxonomy): Eukaryota > Metazoa > Arthropoda > Insecta > Blattodea > Blaberidae > Diploptera > Diploptera punctata. The sequence continues at coordinate 10,277 of JASPKZ010002881.1, forward strand.
TTGAAATAATGGTAACATCTGTATATCTTGGTAAATTCACTGTTCATATGGTACAACTTGAATAATAATAATAATAATAATAATAATAATAATAATAGCTTTATTTTACCTGGCAGAGTTAAGGCCTTAAGGCCTCGATTACATGTTATAAATACAATACAATTAATATTTATAATGTATTTTGATTTACTCTAAATTTAACGAATTAAATATATAATATGTACAAGATATATGAAAAAACGAGAAAAACATCGTTAATAACATAGTATAAATTTAAATAAATAAAGAGAAATTAAGCGTGACTTAAAGGTGCCAAATGTGCGGCAACCCCTGATATCTTGAGGAAGGAAATTCCAGGAGCGGGCAGAGGCTAAGGACTGGTAGTACAAATTATACATAAAGATTTGCAATTCCTTAGAAACAAGTGGTCATAAACTCACCTAGAGACAAGAAACAGTGTTTTACTATCAGTAAATTCATGGAGTTCCTGTATGACCAAAAGAGTAAATGGACAATCATTGGTTCTCACTTTATTGGCCAATTTCAGCAAAAGTTTGTAGTTGGTACTCATGATGCTCAATCCACGCAAAATGTGCATCCAAATGGGGAAAGGTAGCGATAAAAGAAGAGAAGACATGAAAAAGACAACGTGGTATACACCTGAGGAACACAAGTGAGTGATTTGAACAAATAATTACCTACAATCAGTCTTAATTTGGCCTCACTACCACCTCAGTGGCTGGAATGAACACTTTAAATGTTCATTCACAGTCGAGTCTACGACAAGGGAATAACACTTAGAAGCACCCGCCATTGAAGGTGCCCTTGAGGTGCATTTGAGGGACAAACGCTGGAAGAAACACCAGTTACAGAGCACGGCCGCATAGCCCGGAAATCTTTTAATATTATCATTGCCGGCCGTGAAAACCTGCATTCCACACTTTAGTGTTCACTTTTAGATTAAACGTTAATTTATGTATTCATTAAAATAAATAGTATGTAATTATTATTACCTTAATAATGTCAATTACGCTGAAAAACTTGGATATATAATGTTTGCTTTTTGAAATGCCTAAGATTTAGATTTGAATTTTTTTTCAATAAAAAAATAACAGCACATTGTTAATAGATGGCTAGTTAAATTCATTACTGCGTAGAATTAAAGATAGCATTTTTGTTTGAGCCTTCATTCCATTTTTGTTTATAAACAGTTATTTTAATTTTCAAAATTTTGTGACTTAGGTCCTTTCATAAATAAATCATCCAATTAAAACTTTTCTGCTTCCTTAGTTACCCTGTCTTTTTAAAGTCACTTTACTCGGTGTGGGTTGTGGCAAGTGAGGATTAGCACGTTCGCAACTATGAGGTTAAGAGTGGTATAAATTGCTGGGTTTGTAAATGGGATTGGGTGGAACATTAATTACATCGATTTTTTGAGTTGCGTGGAGTTCGTCATTACATTCGTAATTACAACCATATTATGCTCATGCCTAACTTATTGGTACTTCCTGTTTACATGCAATTATCTACCTCGTACCGATTATCTTTCCTCTGTAAGTTTAAAAACAGTTTTAACACAATCAGAGTTGAGTTCTACAGTGTATCTGCAGGTAGTACGAGTAACATCGAGGTTCGCATATTCTGAATCGCAAGACAACTAGTAACAAGTTCTATGGTTCGTATTCCACAGACGTTATTTTTTATATTTTTATTTTTTGAGCCCTCTATTTAGTCATTTCCTCCTTCAAGGGCATGTGGAAATATTTGCTGAAAATAATGATTTAAAAAGTGTTTTTGATTGGAAAGTAGAGATAGTGTGGAAGTGTATAATATTTCTATTTAGTCCGATGGGCTTATTTGATCCATTTTGATGTAAAATAATAAATGAATTATTACTATTGCAGAAATAACTGGCAGAGAGAAGTGGAAGGTCAAAATCCGATAAAGTATTGGGTTGTTTTTAGCAGGGATTTTATTGAAATACGGCTGCTCCTTAGCGCAATAGGCTAGACACTTGCCCTCAACGTCTGGGTCATGAATTTGAATCTCGGTCGTGGTGGATGAATCGGAGACCGCGCATATTTTTATCATACCAAAACCTTCATTTCATTACCACTCCATACTCATGTGACATGCTTTATATTTTATCTGGCTCTGTGTTAATGCCACAAGCCTGTCAGCCGTATCCTTGTATATCATAGAGCTTCAATAATAGGGACTTTATTTCATCTCATCCTTCGACGTAGAATTACGACGGACACAAGAATAGATGGATTTTTATTAAAGTTATGAGATTATGAATTACTCCGAATTTATAATTTTTAGTAAACCTTGATTATAAGATAAATTTTATTTGGAAAACTTTAAATTCCTTTACATACGTGTAACTGTTTTAAAGTTTTTATTTTTTTATTTAAAATAATACATTATAAATAAGTATACTGTAATATATGTTATTTAACTTGCAGGTGGATATGAGTCTGCTAGTTCTAGGCCTATTACTTCCAATTGCTATGGCGAAACTTGGTCCCGAGACAAACGATAACAACTTATCTTTTACAAACGATATCGTACAACAACTAGATTTTGGAACAATGATGATCATTACATTCGAAGAACCAAATGATGAATTATTTTATATGTTCTTACAACAAGTGCATTTAAAAGGAAACTTCGCTACTTTCATTAACGTAGGAAGTAATCTGAGTACAATTTCCGAAGGAATACCAGACAGCTTTTTTATATGGACAACTGAAAGTGAATCAATCACGAATACACTTGAAAAGTTACCATCGCTTAATTACAAGGGGAGATTTGTGATTTTATTAAAGAAGTATGAATATTTGCAGCAGGTATTGATTAAAGTGCAGGAATTAAATATTGTGAATATCGTATTATTAGTTGAACAACGGAATTTATCAAACATTGATGCGTATACGTGGTATCCATATGTATCCTCTGAAATGTGTGGTAAAACAGAGGCAAATTTAAAACATATAGCTTATTATTCTGTAGAGATTGGATGGAAATTTATTCAAGGAAGTTTATTTTTCCCAAATAAAATGCCAGAGAATTTACACGGTTGTCCTTTTAAAGTAGCAACATTTCCTTGGCCACCGTTTGTATTGAGTTCTCAGCTTATTGATACAGTTAATGATAATGTTTATGCTAATGGGCTGGAAGTGAAATTAATCGAAGAAATAACTAAAACTTTAAATTTGTCATTATCATATTTACCAGCACCACCAAATGATATAAAATGGGGAGGAAGAACAAATTTGAATTCATGGAACGGTATAATTGGTGACGTAGCTTATGGAAAAGCTGATGCAGCATTTGCTTCACTGACAACTACAGAAGAAAGAATTCAATATTTTCACCTAGCGTATCATATTGGAGTAATGCTGTGATATGGGTTGTACCGAGATCGAAGTATATTGCAGGCTGGAAAGGAATTCTGATGATCTTCAAACCCGCAACATGGGCTTTACTTGTTGTCTTATATCTAGTGGGATCTGTTTTGCTCTGTAAAGTTGCTAAACTTACATCAAACATTAGAGAATATCCTTCATTTCGGAATCTTGCTAAGTGCATGACACTTACATGGGCAAGTGTACTTGAAATCCCGATAAATAAAATGCCAAAAACACAAATTTTGAGGATAATCTTTTTCTTTTGGATTGCTTATTGTTTAGTGATTAGCAGTATTTACAAATCATCTCTAATCAGCTTCATGACCGAACCTCGTCTAGAAGCGTCTATAGAAACTTTCCATCAGCTTTTGGAATCGCGTTTACCATTAGGATATACAGTTGGGCTTGCAGAATATTTTGAGAGCAGAATACAGTCTTCATTAGTGTATTGCAGTGACATTAATTGGTGTTTAACATATGTAGCACATCACAACAACATGTCTCTGGTATCAGATGAATGGTACGTAAAATATTTGATCCCGATTCATTTTTTGGATGGTAATGGAATTTCTCTGTTGGAGATTTTGGATGAATATGTAATTAGTTATCACGTAGTGATGATTTTATCCAAAGGACACGTGCTACTGGATCGTTTCAATATCATTATATCTCGAATAACTGAAGGTGGTTTGCTAGTAAAATGGATGAGAGATATTAACATGAATAGAACATTAGGAGATGCGGCTTATTCCAACGATGAATGGAGAAGACTCACTTTAATACATCTTCAAGGTCCGTTATTTCTTCTCTTATTTGGTTTGGGAGTTAGTTTTGTGACTTTACTTCTAGAAGTTGTATGCAAAAAACGTTTATTCTGTGTATAACATAAGCATTGTTTTCTATAACAGTTATGGGATGGGGCATGACTATCCAAATTTGAAAAATTCTACTCTCAACAATATATTCAAAACTCCAAATTTTAAACTTATGAACGCCGTATAGTTTAAAATTAAATGTTTGTTAATTATTCGTATCTAATATATATCCATCCATAGTAATTCTGCCCAAGAGCAGGTCTTTCACTGAAATCATAGCATTTTCTAATATATATATATATATATATATATATAGGCCTATATATATATAATTAATTTGCAATAAACTAAAATAAAATGTATGTATTTGTATAATAACTGTGTTACTACTCTTTGTGAATTCAGAACAATGAAACTCGTTATAAAATAATGTATTATTATTATTATTATATTATTATTATTATTATTATTATTATTGTAATATGAACTAGAATTACTGATTAACCCTTACATTGACAAGGTATCCTTTGATATACATCAATTGGTTTAATTTACTTAATAGGATTTGTAATAAACAGAAGAAAAAGAACGAGTAGAAATTATTTAAATGTGTGTCAAATTAATCAATATACCTAATTATAACAGTTATGCATGATTTCGTTTTGAGTGCGGTCCTATACATTTAAATAACTTTCCCGAAAAATTATTGTATTGCAAATTTTAAGGGTTAAAAATGAGATTAACTGGTAGTACTTTTACGCCATACTTCGGCAAAATTTGTGATTCAAATACATAAAGAGTATGCAAACACCTGAGCACGCCAATAGAAGGAAACAGAGTTGTTTATCTATCAGTAACAATATAACATGCGGTGGCTGACATTCGACTTATGACCCCGGCACTAGTTGACCACTATGTTATCATATACATTGTTTTAATTAGAAATGTTGGACTCTCACACAGAAGATGGTCTGAACAATTTTAACAATTCTAGCTTTCACGAAACCGGAACGAGCCAACAGGCTTAATCACTGAATGACGATGATGATGATGATGATAATGATGGTGGTTAACAGCACGAAATCTGTGAAAAATGAATCACAAAGCATATCAAAGAAGTATGAGATATTAAACAAAATGTTTGTTTCAATAACTGGTCAAAGTCAAGAGCAGAATTACAAGGGGCTTATTTTAATTGTGAAATTAGATGCTCATCTAAATATGTGTTCTTCTTTTTACTATCACAATTTTCGTTTTTGTAAAAAAAATGGTTAACAATAGTGTGTAGAGCCAGCCATACATGGCTGTGAGTTAGTTGCCTGCAAATTACCTAAGATTTGGACATTTTAATATGTTCAAACATTTGAAAATATTAATACGCCTCATAACTGTACACCGGATTTACAAACAACACAGAATTTTCTCGTGTAAATCAAATCATTTGCATAGGCCTACAGTAGAAAGTCAGTTACCATTTTTAAAGCCAGTGAATCTATGGTTATTAAAATGTGTTATCATTTGATGCAGAAGACCCATGTAATATTGTAATTTGGTGTGATACATTGTTAAATGATTGTAATCAAGGAAAATTAATTAAATAATTTGTTGATATATTTGCATTACATATAGGCTATCTATAAGAAAATAAAATAATTTAATGCTGTTGTACGTATGGTCTATATTTTGTTGAAGTCTTTGAAGACGTCTATTTAATTTGTAAAGGTTTTCTGAAATGTCGGTAAGAAATACAAAAATCTACCAGCCAATTTTCATCCTACAACTCGGGTTGCCCTTTAATGGAAAGTTTTGTATCGGCAATTAACGTGTTGTACGAAAGTGTAGTACCAATATATATTAATACGCGAAGAAAAAAAAAATTGTACTCCTTTTTAAGCAGATTGCGCGCACGGAGGTGTGTGATGTGTGGCATAATTAAAGTTCATATAGAGAAGGAGTGTAGAAAAATAAAACTTATGCATAATATGTGCTAGAAATAAATTAAATTAATCAAAATAAAATAAATTGTCTCTAAGGAATTTATGTGTATTACTGATTAATTTGTTTACGTTCATACTGAAAGTGCATTTTTGCCAAAAGAAAATTGTGCAGCAGCAACGTGAATTGAACTTACTCTCGCGTATTTATTACTAGTGGTTTAAAAAAGTGAGTACATTTTATTATTTAAATTTAAATTAAACCCTGTCAAATCTTGGTTTCAGTAATTTAATTACATTTTTTATATTTACATATTCGTACCTACTTCCATAGAACATTGACGGGTCGGAGTGAGAGACAAAGAAGAAGGGATATATATTCCCGTACACACGTCAATAGGCCAAATGCAAATTTAAATATTTTAAATAGTTTACAAATGTCAAATGACACGTTATTTTTTTTTAATATAGCTTATCCAAGCTATACCACATATTTCCTGTCGTTCGTATTTTTAAAATAAATCGAAAATTAATGCATAATGACGTATTTGTGACAAACGTAAAAAATTCAATGAATTTTGGTCCAATTTCGACCGCTGGGCGACCACTGGTAATGTATTATCGCCTCACTATGATGGTTGTCTGGGTTCTGCGCGACAATGCTTGACAACGCTTAACATGCGGAATTATTATAGTGGCGGTAGTCATTTTTGTATTTAATTATATGTAACAGCTGCGGTAAAACAAAGCGAGCCGCTGGACAACCATCATAGTGAGGCTATAATAGGTATTAATATCTCCGGTAATTATATTTGAAATATAACTATATTATTACTTCAGATTTGTTATGTTAAACATCTTACATATTCATTCATAAAAACTGAAATGATTTCCCTCAAGTCAAAAAATCGACGAAGCGTTTTGCCACGGCTAAGCCATCTTACAGATGTATAATATGACATATCTTGATATTCTTCATTCGTGCCTTACAAGAGTTTCCTCAACTATCGATGTTTTAATGACTTGGATTTTATTTTGTTTGTATTTTAAATATATACTATTTTGGTTCATAGTAATTCTGCTGAATTAATCAATGACAAACGTTATATTATCAGTTTTTAATACCTTCCACCGATTTCTCACTCTCCCTACCAAACCCTTCCTTTCTCCGGTAAAGGCTCGAGCTTCGTCTGAAAACAAGTTTTATTTAAATCCAAGTTATTTGTTTCTATGGAATAACAAAATTCCTTAAAAAATCATCCCCCTTGGTGCACCCCTTCATTGGAATCAGATCTAACAAACATTTACTCACTTCGGAATTCTCTGTGACATCCTTATTAAATATTGCTGGTTGCTCTGTGTGCAATGGATTCACCTGTCCAATTTTGATTTAAAATCTTGAGACATTAATTTCTCTATTGTGTCTATTCTCCTTTGTGAAAACATTCGAAGCCTGTTGAAAAAAATCTTCTTGTTAAGGACAAATTATTTTTCCTGCTTGCATAAACATGTTTTAATAAATTCTCCATCAGTGCAAAGTTTTAACTATTTTGCCACTTCCCGCGCTATGTGATTGCTAGCAAGACGTATTTTCTAGTTTTTAGACTTTTCAAGGAAATTCACTATATTTAAATTTTTTGTGAGGTTTTTAATGGATGAAGTTGTGCTGCATGCTCCAGTCCTGCAATTGCTTACATTTAACCATTTTAAAATATTCGCATATTTCTTGCAGGAACATCATTAATTTTCTGTGAAACTTAGGACTTTCTTACCTGTAATTTCACAATAACTTTTGTGACAAGTACTGTAATGTCGTTCCATATTACATACTTAAGAATTTTAAAACAGGAGAGACATTTGACATTTTCCTGTACAGAGCAGAAAAAAAAATTCATTGAGGCTGAAATTTATGTTTCCTTGGATTTTTCAAGGATATTGAAAATGACATGGTGCTATCACAAACGGACCGCCAGTGATACTAGTCCCTACCGCTGACCAATCAGAAGGCAGATATAATGTACAGTCGACTAGACCATCAAACAGCAATCTCATTGGAGCAATGGAAATCCCTAACACGGAACAATCAGAACTTACGAACACATCGCGGTGATCGTACAAATAGGACAGAGAGTGGACAGAATTGCCAATCTCAAGACAACCCTTGAGGATGCCAGACGCAGTCTCTGGCGAAACGTCGGGAAACTACAATTCTCACGACCACGGCCTACAGCCCGAAAATCTTGTTAAAGATCATCATAGATACTAGTTATATTTGTTTGTGTTTGCTTTTGCAGCGAACTGATACTTGAACTAAACCTAGCTAGCGCTAGTCTATCTATTTTTTAATAATGGCTGGTCAATGTTGAGCCATAGCCTCTCCTTTGTCAGGTGGTTACTATACCAAGTTAATTTAGTTACCATATTTTCCCTTAGATGTCATGAGTGGTATGCGGTGAAAAACATAACGACTCATTGAGACATTTAGCAAGCAACTAAGATAAGCCTATTACTAGGATGTTGATATTGGTAAATTTTGCTTAGAGGCCGTTTTTATTGAGGCTTAAGTATCTTTCACGAGCTTAAACATTTTGAGACTCGGGACCCACGGCGGAGAAAACTTGCTCTTTGGATTTTTCCGTCCTAAAAAATCCATCGCACCCAGCAGTGTTTGAACTCGCGACCCTCGGGACCGGAGGCAAGGAACATAATCACTAATCCACCGCAGCAGACTTATGAGGGATGAGTAATCGTTTTGCAGCGGCTGATTCGCGAGTCATGAAATGCCGACGTAAGAGACTTGGTGGGGTTGGTGTGAAATCCGTTGGTTCTTACGTTGCAGTACACTAGTGCATACCAGCCTCAAAATAAAACATGAAACGCCCTTTTCGCTATACGTCCCCTTTCATAAGGTAGGAACAAGTGCAGATCTGGGGATAAGGGCACTATGCCCGGGGCTCTTAAATAAAAAATAGAGAATACAAAATAATTCGTCCCCGTTACTTGGACCCACAGGAACTATCTGCTCCCTTCAATTAGAATTTTTTATTTCTGTAGTTCTTTAGTTATTTATTCAGACTGCCCTGAGCACCGCGACCTGAAATATCGATTGCGCTGTCCCAGTATGTTATGGATGAATGAAATTGTCTACTTTACGGTGTTATGTCAGTTGTAGGTCGTCTTCCAGGTCCGGCCCATCAGGTTCTTCTCTCATAACCCATTCCGACATTTTTGTCTTGAGCCCATGGCCACGAGGAGGGACTACAATCCTCCCGTTGGCCTCTTCTGTCCTTATTTATTCCTCATGCTTGAGTCATGAGCCAACACCCTGGTACCCCACCCCACTAGATCCCCGAAATCACATATTTTCAACATCTGTGGGTGCAAACCAAACTATTTTTCCTAACATGAGATGAGGTGAAATTGATGAGGTGAATTAATGAATGATAAAAAAAATACACGAAGATGAGGGAAGGGAGACTGGAGAGTGTTGTGAGATAAAATTCGGTAAACGGGAGAACCCTGAGAAAAACTAAAAAAAAGTATGTCCCACCCCTAATACACCTCTGGAACTACCAGGATTCGAACCTAGGATCCTAGTCCGGGCAGCCGCGCGTTTAGCAAGACGGTTTTAGGTGGGTAACTCTTCTACTACGCGTTTATTAGACAGATCTAGTGTTGCGTCATGTGTATTGTTCCTACAATAAAATAAATGCAAAGAAACGTAGTTATTTCTTAGTTATTTCTCTGCAGTTATCTTGATAAATTATATTTTATAATAAACTGGCTAATACCCGGCATGCACTGCACGCCTAGATAAATGAAAATTAATGTGCTTTTATGTTTAGTTGAATAAGTAGAAGGAAAATGAATTATAAATTTATATTTTTGCCCGGGAATCTACTCATCCCAATCTAATTGACAAAAATGAGCTGAAATACGAAAATTAATGTGTTTTATGTTTAGTTAAATAAGTGTAAGGAAACATTTATATCGTAATTATTTTTAGATACCCCGTGCTGATTCCCCGGTGATACCCGGGAATCTACTTATCTCCATCTTCTTGGCATAAATGAGCTAAAAACAAAATCCGTTATTGCGAGTTATCCCTAAAAGAATACCCGCTATGTGCTGCTACGCTTGCACAGGAATCTCGTATGTACTTGGCTCGATCTTCTTGGCATCAATGAAAGAGAAAAATGGTTATTGTGAGTTATACGTAAGAGGTAAATATATGCTGTCGGGGATTTTTTGTAGAGCTTTTTGAGATATTCAATTCTGTGTATATGTTGTGTCTTTGTTATGGTTTAGGTAGCGTAGGCCATTTAATCGTCCAAATAGCTAATTTTTTCACGCATTCCACTACAAAGGGCGATTTTTAAGGGTGTAGGAGTTAAGTATCACAACTCTCTTATAGCCTATGTTCATCCCGGGAATCTCCTGAACATTTTGCAAAAAGCCCCATCACAATCGGATTAACGGTATGGCCGCGCATAAAGTATGAACAAACAAAAAAAACATTCATTTTTATATATTAGATTAATATAATTAATGCATTTGAAACTTGCTTCTTAGATTTCATTGAAATATTATTTGTACTTAAGTTTTACATTTTTAATATCATGCAACTCAAAAGGATTCATGCAATTTCTGACAGGAAAGAAGAATATAGAAACACATGGAGAATATGCATGAAACCCAACATATGTTAAATTTTAAAAGAAAGTGAAGATAGATGTTGAATGACCGCATACATATTCACATTAATAAGGTGTTCCATGACGAATTAACTGAAGGCAAGGAAAACGGTTGTACGGACACAAGACTCTCCTACTGATAAATCTTTGTGCTATTCGAACTGCCCGCACATTCAGTACTTACTATTGCATCTTATCATTCTTTTTATTAAAATTCGCTGGCCAAAACAATGGCGAAACCTTGAATGGAGAAGAAGAGTTAAATTTTTCATTCCATCAGACTCATCATTTAGAGATACATTAATTAATAATTTATTTCTAATACTTCTGTTTGCGGTCATTGTATTTTGTAACCGTATGTTAAATATCATATGGCTATAATGTTTCCAAATAAATCATACTTGAGCAAACTTATTAGAATATCTCGGAATAAAACATATTTACGTGCTAGGATTTTATAAAAGTAATTTTAATTTATCAGCCTATATTATATTTTAATTTCTCTTTATCATCTTCGCATTCTCTAGTTTCGTACGTCTTACATCCGTTTTGTGACTATCGAATTTTGCCCTGAACCTGTAGGTAGAGTAGGGATTGTCAACCACACGTTAAATAAATATACAATAGCGACCCTCACTGGATTTTATTTAACGTCGATCATTAATAATAATAATAATAATAATAATAATAATAATAATAATAATAATAATAAATATTATTATTGTTAATTTATTTATTTTGGCAGAGTTAAGGTCATAAGGCCTTCTCTTCTACTCAACAGCACAAATTACAAGTACACCCTTCGACAAAAAAAAAAGAGTCATCTCTTGAACGCATATTTCTTCTAAGTCATACTCGGCACAGCGCTGGGTTCAAACTAGGAAACTAGTCATAATTGTGCAGTCCCTAAGCTACTGAGTTATGTGGCATGCACTGAAGACTCTTCTACGTGTCCCGATAGCTCAGCGGTAAAGCACGCGGTCACTGGTTCTGTTAATGAAGATCGCAGGTTCGCGTCTTCAATTACGCAGTTTTTTCGTGATATTTTTATTAAAACGTTTTATGAATTAAATACATTTTATTTCGACATTTGAATTAATCTATACTTTTTAAGTTCATAATTTTTTATACCATTGAGGTTATAGCAATGTTAAATTATATATTTTTACACGCTTTATATTAGCTTGACCTGTATCTGTCTATGTAACGAACCTGTATCTATGTAACGGAATCTTTGAACACGATTTTCATCCACTTAAAAACATTGGATCGACTTGAAACTTTGAATACTTGTAAAGGACCCATGACAATACAATAATTTAATTTTTTTCTAAAATCCTGGCCAGAATCATCGGAAAATAAAAAAAATAAAAACCTGTGTAATAGCTTGCGGACTTATCGACTTTTCTTTTTAGATCAATCGTTGTAAGAGCTCAGTTAGTAAGAGCGGTGTTGGGACGGTTGGAGTGGTGATATTAATTCAGCAATCAATAGGTCGCTGGTTCAAATCCGGGCCGGAGGTTTTTTTTAGAAAAGTATTAAGAATTTGAAATTTGCATGGGGATCCGCGTTGTATGACAATCAATTACACTAAAAATAAAAAAAATACTAGTTTAACAAACTGAAACAACCCGCTTTCTTCGATAACCAAACTAAAAAATAAATAATAGTTGAAAAAACTAAAACAACACGCGTTATTAGAAACCGAACTAAAAAATAAACAATAATTTTAATTTCCAACACACTTGGGAAAAAAATAAAGTGGTCAACAAAAAAATCATCTCTAACACATCTAGAATCAAACTAGAGTTATCTACAAAAAAAATAATTTTACCATCAAAAGCGTTGGGTGATTTTTATGGTTTTTACGTTTTCTTCTTAGAGACTTTACTTTTACCAATATATGTTCATTATCAGATATAAGTATTAATTGATATAGAGCACCCCACGCTTTTGATATTAAAATTATTGTTTTTGTAGATAGCTCTAGTTTTATTCTAGATTTGTTGGAGATTATTTTTTTGTTGACCACGTTAATTTTATCCCAAGAGTTTTGGAAAATAAAATTATTTTTCATTTTTTAGTTCGGTTTTCTATTAAAGCGTGTTGTTTTAGTTTGTTTAAACTACTATTTGTTTCTACCTTGTATACTACCGTCTTCCTCAACTATCTAAAATTTTCGTTGATTTCACTCTAGGCATTTCGATGCATGCTTCATCTTCTGGAGTTGTTGTGGTAGTATTGAATTAACTGTATGTCTAATAAGGGTTTCGCTTATTAGGTACATTTTCGTTGAGAATGTTTATATTCTTGACCTTCTTGATAATTTCGATTTCTTGTAAAATGTTAATTTTGTGTCTGTCGTTTTCTCTGTGTATAATTTACATTGTATTATCGATATTGTTGAAACTGTGGCCGCTTTCTGAAATATGTTCAGCGAAATTTGATTTGATTGTTAAAGAAGAAGGCAAATCAAATTTTGCTGTTCACCAGGTTGAATACAATCGAAAATGTATGGGCTAAGACGAAAATAGAGATGAACTTTAATTGGCCTGCAGATGCACGAAAACGAAAGATGGTCTATGGGCACAAATTCAAGACGCCTGGGATGCTCTACGACCTGATCGTCCACGTGCCTGTAGAATTTTTTTGCATCAATGCCGCGCAGATTGAGGGCAGCAATAGTTGCTGAGGATTCATACACCCGGTATTGATTTTGTTTTTGTTAAAGTTTTTCATTTTAGAAGATATTATTTCCTTTCTTTATTTAATTATTAGAAGGTTTTCATTTATGTGTTTTGTGTGTGCATTAAAGCCATAAAACTCAAATATAAAATTAAATATGAAACTATATTACAGGCGAAATGCTATCCTAACATTCAGTAAAAAAAAAGTAGAACGGGAATCGAACCCGTCAGGTTAAGAACGCAGAAGTTGTGTTAAATCGCTCGACAACGGAAACACACGAAGGCAAGCTCTCTCTTTTATGTTACTTGAGTGTGCACTACGTTAACTAGCAAACACCACAGTACAATTACTGAAAACGTGTTAATGTGAATAAGGCTTCTGCGAGTGCTCACGAAGTTCCCCGATCGGTTGATAGAATCAAGAGATGACTCTTTTTTTTTTTTTTGTCTAAAGGTGTACATATTTGACTATGTAGAATATATACACTAGACTAATTATAAAGAATTAAAAAATATTAAATGCTGCAATGGAAATTTAATGTACAATCAACATTTTATACGATGATAATAATAACAATAATAATACTTTGAACCGAAAGTGCATTTTTCGGCTCAGTATGGTATCTTCGTTCTCCTCCATACACTGGAACATTTGTGAAATATGCCAATATCCTGTTCTCCTGGTAGCTACCCCTTCCCTCTTCATCCTTCCTGCCGCGCATGTCTACAGCGCATCTCCCCTCTACCTCAGAACCTTTATATACATGGTGCACTTACAGAACACATAGAGAAACTTCGAATAGAGGGGAAACTGAGTACAGTGACATCTAAAAAATTTCGGTCGTTTACGATGAACTACAATGAGCAAACTACAATGGTAGCGCTGTTTCGTAGTAACAGAATATGTAACTAAATAAAACAAATGCAAGGCACACGGCGTCGTTCACGGCCACAGAGTTTCTCTATGGTTCACGGCGTGTTTAACGGTGTTCACTCGGGATTATGGGAAGTTAGCCATTTTGTAAATTTTAATTTTTAACTGCTATCCTTTCGTTCTATGTAGACGGTACTGTAAATTATCGAAAGTTAAAATCATTACTTAGATTTTATTTTACTCTAATTTGTAAGTAAATTCAAGCTTGTTTACATTTTTAATGTGAATCTATTTTCAAAGATAAACCTACTAGAAGTGATAAAATTCTAAGATTTGTTAGGTTAGGAAGAGTGATGTTAGTGTACAGCCATTTCTAATAAACATTTTAAAAATGTGACTTTATAATGGACAGATGTACGACATGGCTAAGGTTATTTAATAAATATTGTATAAAATATGTATGTGAGAATAAGGGGTAGGTCAATTGTACATATTTATTAAAAGAGCTCATAATGCACGTTTTAAAATTTTAATAAACGAAAATAAATTAACATGTTTTATTTATTTCCATTCTTCCTTTCTGTTAAAATTAAAGAAAATCTGTAGGTCTGAGAGACTGGGTATACATAATTCCACAATTTAAGATTAATTAATACGTTATTTATTCCTATAAAACTTAAATTCCATAATTATTCACCAGATGGCGTTATATATTTATAATTCATAATTTTACCACCAGGCGGTGCTGAATTTCATATTAGTACCAAAAAAAGAACCGACAAAATTTAGGTGTCGTTAGTTGTATTACACTAGCGCCGCCTGTGGCATGTACGCGCAACTCGTCCACTTTCTTCTCTGGTACTCTGTGTACAGAACAGTATTCATTCGATCATCCTAGCAATCGGCGTTTTGTTGTTTGAACGGATTCAAGAGTGGAATCCGATTCCAGGTCACGATGCGACTGGAAGGTTAAAATGGAACTCTACATAGACAAGTTGTCCTGAGGCCAAGAAGAGGCCTGTTTGAGTTAGTCCGGCAGTCTAGGGAAGAGGTGATCCCCGAAACTCGGACGCATGTATGAATGTTGCGTGATGTATGGTATATTATTTATTTATTTATTTATTTATTTATTTATCTGTATTTGATCGTTTAATCAAATACTATCATTTTTGTTGTTAATTTATTTTTACTCAGCCAACTTGTTTAACTTATAATAATGATGCTGATGATGATGATGATGATGATAATAATAATAATAATAATAATAATGACTATTTAACTCATGCCCCAAATGGGACTCAATGGCCAATCACGTTTCAATGATTTCTGTTTTACAACCAATCAGAGTCGTGTTTCACGAAATATTTATCAGTGTTATAATTACCATATTAAAGAAGGCTCCTCCTTTTTAATATTCTGAACAGGTCTGACCATTATTTTGCATTATTTTCTGTGAGAAATACGGCTACCAGATTGTATATATAGTGCATGAATGTCAACACATTTCGCATGCGGGATTTAATATAAAACAGTTGTAGCAATTGATTATACCACCAAAAAAAAAGAAACCACTCTTTGCACTTTCTTAAATGTATTTTTTCCCAGGTAACAATCCAGAAAAATATAATTGTCATATTTACATCATACGACATCAGAAATTAATTAATATACATTTTGATGTGTTTCATTTTTACTCCACTAGAGAGCATTCTTACAATATTGCGTTCCTTTGGCAATAAATAGTATGATCTGGTTGGAGTGATAAACAAAAGAAGCAGATGAAGCGTACCTATCGCTTCTCATTTGTTTTCAAACATCGCCGTTTACATTAAAGATATACATATTTTAAAATAACTATAGTTAAATAATGATTTGTGAGTAAACAGCTTAATTTTATTCGTTAAATAGTCCTAACAAATGCCACTCTTGATTTCCAAATTCTCTAGATAAATTGGAAATCACTCGTGGCATTACTTATGATAATTGTAGTACAAATGTGATACATTTACGAGAAACGCCAATTAATATATGTACCTATTAATATCTAAGGACATTTGTGTCGAAATTCAAATCTCGACATGAAAGGACAAACATGATTGAGTTTATTTTACTTACCGTAAATCTAGAACCCAGAACCCACAGCTTTAGTTTCCTTCCGAAGGAACCCTTAGGTTTTTTACGCCCTGAAAATAATCCACCAGTCCCGGTCGAGTATGAATCTGCGAACCTCGGTACCTGAGGCTGGAATGTTTTCCACTACTCCACCAGGACCGACATCACTGGATCTGTGGTCAGAAGTATAGGCCTACACCATAGCCACCATCGAAGGACAGGAAAGCACATCACAAAGAAAGGAACGCAGCATAGATATTAGGCCGCCAATGTGGAAAGTAGAGACTTTCTAAGATTAAATTTAACATTTTTTTTTAAATTAATTAAATAATTTGATGTCTAAAACATATCTGTAAGTTAAAAAGCGTCTCCGGCATTGACATGATCACGGAAGTTCCCCGTGCCCTAATTGTTAAAACATTTGTTTCCGATTCGTTCCATCACTTTTCAAGTGATATATTATAATTTTGAATTTCACATATTTACATAGTATATACAGAGTGTAAATGAATTATATCGCACGAATTTAACTGTTTACAGATGGGTATTATACAAGTAATTTGAGATAGGTTACCAATGGTCTACGAGGGAAAATGGGTGAATTATGGGGAATGAAAGTAATCGAAAATTTATACAGATAAATCAACAGGAGAGCAAAGTACGAGAGAAAATTATACTAGAATAACTTCAGATCTTAGAATTAATTCCGAGATCCTGATTGCTAATAATTCATCATCAACGTTTATGTAATATTGGGTTATCAAATTCCTTAAAATCCGAACTTAGGAGATGATTGCACGCCACTACACTGCAGTGAGATCCTTAGCTTAGAGTGAAACACGCACAACTGTATAGTTAACATATGGCTTAATAGTTAGTGTTGGATTTGAGATTCGAACATTAGTGGTTCAAGTCACGGCAGTGAATAATTTATATATATATATATAGGCCTATATATATACATTTTTTCTCTTGTGTATGTACTCTGAAATTCGTTCTGTCTGGGCATGCGCAACATACCTATTCCCATATGGGTTATTATGTTAACGCCTGATTAGAAGTTACTTCAGTATCAGGCGCATTACGTGAAAGCATCATGGAACAGTTATGCTGAACTTGCCGATATGCATCATATTTATGGTGCAGCACAAGGTAATGATGGAAGAGCTGCTGCCCATACACGCGGAACGGTATCCGAATGGACACCATCCTCACCAACAATCTTCGAGTCTGGTGATAGGCGTTTGCGGGAGCAAACAGAGTAGACGAAGGTAAACATGGTAGACGACGGTGAAATACGTCGAATAAAATGTTCTTCGTAGGGTGAAAGAGAATCCTTCTTCTAGTACTCGTGCTGTCGCACGTGTAATGTGCAGGAACACTCAGAGTCTATGGGAAGTCCTGCACGAAAACCAGCTCTATCCCTTTCGCCTGTAAAAAATACAAGCCTTAACAGCCAGTGGACATCGCTCAACGGGTACAGTTTTGTAATTGGGCTTTGCTGCAACCACCGCACTCCTTTTCTTCGATGTTATTCACCGATGACGCAGTATTTAATTGGGATGAGCTAGTTGTGAACTCAAAGAACAGACATGTGTGGGATTATGAAAATCCTCGTGCCATATTCGACAGGCAGCACCAGCAGAGATTCTCAGTGAACGTGTGGGTGGGTGTGATTTCTGACCACATCATTTGCCCCAATCTTCTTACCCAGAGGTTAATTGTTGTCATTTATAAGACTTTTTTAGAGTACGTGCTACCTAGATTGCTAGAAGAAGTTCCTGTTCACATCAGGCTTAACATGTGTTTTCAGCACGATAGAGCTCCTCCCCATTTCTGCCGGAATGTGCGAAATCATTTGGATGAAGTGTATCATGGTCGCTGGAAATAGAAAGGGGTACTTTAATTGAATGAGCCATTTCGAAATGGGATCATCTCCAATTTTTCTGAAATTCACTTTTTTTCGTTATTTCATGTTTTCATACCTACTTCCATCGTTTCCGCATGAAAACGAATCAACTACACTATTCCTTTACCACTTTCTGACTTTATTCAGTAGCAATTTCAGATTCAATGATTTATCCTGAACAAGTTATATCGGTTTTTTCCTTCTTTTGTAAAATTTCATCAGCTGTAGGATGATCCCTTTTCGAAATGACTGATTCAATTGTAGTGTGGCCACCTGGCTCTCCAGATCTCTGTCCACTTAATTATTTTGTGGGGACACCTGAAAACATTTGTGTATGCGACACCTATTGATACAGATGAACTGTTACTTGCACGCATAATCGCAGCATATCATGTGATCCGCGAGACACCTGGTATCTTGAACGGGGTAGGAGAATCCATTAGTCGCCGATGTCATCTGAGTTGTGAGAATGGAGGTGACCAATTTGAACAATTTCTCTAATGAGTCTGCAGGCGCTTTCCTTTTTTTACTCAAATGTATAGTTTCTTATTTCCCAACATTATGTATGTCATGTGTACATAGACTGTACATCTTCATATTATTACTTTTGTGATCACTGCATTATCATTTATTTAAGTACATAAGTACTGTACAGTAAAATTGCACATTTTGTTTGCCAAACCAATTGTACTCTACAGTTTGTGCATTAGAGCCTACTGTATTATTAGAACCATTCAAACAATTATCTGTACATTACGTAAGTAGACACTTTTGTAACTCAAGTACTGCGCCGACATTCCAGTATCGTATTCTGTAAAATAATGAATAAATGATTGAACAGAAGTAAATCTACGTACGTAACCGATTTACAACATACGTAATAAAGGGAAAACGAAAAAAAGTGTACACGTACTGTACGGAGTTTCGAACGTGATGCATCAATCTTACATTTGCATTGGTAGTAAGAAGATATAATCACTGAGCTAAAGGCGCATACACGATGCCACTTACAGTCTCTGTATCATATTATTTCCATTTTAATTTGAAATAATCAGTGGTGTGCGAACCATTATACAAATTGAATCATAACTTGGACATTTTTAGTCGTAGACCATTAGTACATTACTTCAAATGTCATATAATACCTCTCTATACGTCGTTAAATTTGTGCGGTATAAATAATTTACACTCTGTATATTTAGGTACATTGTAAGAATTATTAAGAGATTGCATTTACAATTTACATTTACAATTAGGTAATACTGATTATAATATTTTATTGTATAATATGTTATTTTTTTATTTGTACTCTGATATTATGTTTCTAAATTAACTGAATCTATAAATTTCATGAATAGTTTTTTATATGTAGTAAGAAGTGTCTCTTCGAATTAGTCCACTGACCACCATTTCTCATTACACTATTTTTGAATTCTGTATTTTTATATTTTTGAAGTCTTAAACATCCGTATTAGGTGATCCAATGTCTGTTCGCCAACACCACAGAGACATTATTGTATGATCAAAATCATACACATGACTGTAATATCCGGGAGTTGTAGCGTAAGCAAAATGCCTAAAATGAAGAGATTAAAAAGACAGAGAAAGGAGAGATAAGTCACTCTATTAACATCTGTGTTTGTTGATATAAGGCCTTACTTTGATCACATTTATTCCTGCTTTATTGTCATTATCTGGCTGTGACATGATTTTCGCATCAAAACTTTGTGATAAAAGCAATCGTTGAATGAGCAAATAAACCTACTCGTGTATTATTTTGAAGATGAGAATATTTCTGGTTCAAGTGCAACATTGCATTAACATTTGACACACACTGTTCTAGTTCATTGTTAGTTTGGATTTAGCACGTCAATAAATGAAGGTAAAATTATGTAAAAATCTTCAATTAGGCCTAGTTTTTGTGATGCTTTTATAATCACGAAGAAAAAGTTATAATGTCAATGCACTGTACAAAAAAATGTTGTACTATAAATAATTTCGAATAGGAGCATCAGCTACTTAAGCAGTAATTTTAAAAGGATGTGTTTAAACTGTAATCTTAACACTGATATAATAATCAAATTGTTACCAAACTCCATCTCTAGTTAGGGATATCATCATAATTATTCATTTATGTACTCTGTTTTCAACTTATATATTAATTAACATAGGCCAGAATAATTTTTACATATAAAAGAAAATGTACATATTTCTAGAGTGTCTCGTGATGGTGTGGCTTGTTCCCGAGATTTGATCCAACTTGTACATTTTTTTCTCAAATTTCATTAATTTTAATTCCAGTTCAATTTAAATACATCTTTCTACATTTACTTATACATTTCTCTTGGTTTTATTCAGTATAACTTCTATATGTACATTTGTATTTTTATTTAGAATAATTTTTTTTCTGTATTATCGTATTTTTTCTACATCTACAGTCTTTTCACTCATTGTTTGGAAGTGAAGGTTTTATGGTAGCTGGAAGGCGGAGTTATGCTATCCCTATGATGTGATGCTTGATAATTAATAACGAAGCACTAGGGAGCCCTTAAACCTAAACTTAACATGAATTCTAGACCATGGGTGAACACAAGAATAATTTCCTTCAAGGAATGGAACCATATCACGCACTGCAGTCAGAAACTCTGATTATAACCATGAGGATAGCCATTATTATTATTATTATTATTATTATTATTATTATTATTATTATTATTTTATTATTATTATTTTTTATTATTATTATTATTATTTTTATTTTTATTATTATTATTATTATTATTTTATTATTATTATTATTAATTTATTATTATTATTATTTTATTATTTTTTTTTTATTTATTATTATTATATTATTATTTTATATAATAATAATAATAATAATAATAATAATAATTATTATTATTATTATTATTATTACATTGTAACAATACATGTAATGCTGTAGTGTCTTTGAATAACGGATTTAACTTAAATTATAATACTTTTAATATTTGTTACTTCTTACTTACATGCTAGGATATAATTTATTAATTTTGGGACGAATTTATAAATATTCTTGTTATACCAACATAATTATTTCAATGACATTGTAACATTGAAGGAAACTGAAAATATGTTCATAGTTCATGATTTAAATATTTCATGTAGTATGATCTTTCGTCATAGTATGTAATTATAGGCAGTTTTATTAATATATTATGTTAAAATTAGGCCATATATAATAAAAATTTACTTGTTCATAAAATTGTGAAATGTTAACTAGTTATTAATTTAATTACGATACATCTGAGAATATTTTTACATATAAGATTCAGACAATGCTTTCACTGAAATTATAGTGAATTAGCTCTTCCATTCAATAAAAGGACATTGAAGTGATAAATCTGCTATTAATTTTTTATATGACTACTGATTGCGCAGGGATCTTATTGATCACTTTAGAAGTTATAATATATATTTTTAAAATTAGATAACATATGGATTAATCTCAAAAAAACTCTTTGTTGCCTAGTGTTATAGGAATGCACACATACGGATCAGAATTATTTGCAATATAAATAAATAACTTGTAGTCATAATTCTTAATTTTATGTTACATATTTCCATTTAAAGTACTTTCGTTTCGCCAAACATTTTGTGCAAAATATTAGTTTGTAGATTATGTTAACATAGCCTGGAATCAGTAATGAATCTAATCAATTAGGCTTTATCTCATTGACTAAAACTCCACAGTTTGTTAATGCACATGAGAATTATTTAAAACAAATTTCACGATGAAAATATATAAATACAATGCATTGGATATTTTTTATATTTCGGTGACATTTGTAAGTGTACTAAATGTGAAACATGGAGACATTTAACGTTATAAATAAAGCTTGTACAATTTGTCTCAATTTACTTTCAGAAATCGATCGAATTCTTCGGATTGGTGGTACTCACAGTAGTTCACAATGTGCATTCAATTCAGGATCTGGAAAACTGCAACTTCAGTGTCATACAGAACGCAAGGGATTTAAACCTAAAAGATTATGAATTACATGAAGTATCCAATTTAATTCAATCACTCCAGACGTACAGCCCGTTAGGAAGCGGTAAATTTATAAGAAATTTGTCATGTTCATTGAATGAAATAAATAGAATGTTGGGATGTCGATTGGAATTAAATAATTTCTGTGAAACATTGAATAATTCTAATGAAATGTGCATGAGAACATTACTAAAACGAAAAAATGTCATTCAAAATTATTTTGATTGTATACATTGTATGTTTTCCCATGTAAATGCATTTATCAAATCTCAACATAATTTATCGAGTTTCTATAAAAACATTGCACGAACAAATATTACCAAAGCAATAAAACTTACATCTGTAATATCTGTAGAATTGAATGTATCGAGGAATGTATACAATCAGATACACCTACTTTGTAGTAAAAATATATATGACATGAGGAACTCTTCACGTATAGAAGTGAATAATTACAAATTGAATACAACAGTTTCAAACAACCTTGTATTTTTTGGATCAAAGATTGATGCAGTTGCTTTGTACAAAAAAATGTTTCCATTTATTACATTCAATGTGATAGCTTTGTTTGTATGCTTCATTGGGAATGGAGCATTGCTTATAATATTTTTATGTAACAAGGGAATTGTGTACAAATTCAAATTTGATATATTTAAATCTAACAGTGGCACATATTCTTTATATCATTCTAAATTCAGCCATTCACGTGATACCTTATGCGTGGCATATACTACTTGATTACATGATTATATCAGTTATTTGGAATATACTGGCAGGTGTTTGTGTGTATTCTGCTATTGCTATAAGTGTACAGAGGTATTTTGCTGTAGTTACTTTAAGCAAATATTACGTAAACCGTAACATCGGAAAGAAAATATCTAGTATTTGTGCTGTTTTCGTAATTTGGATATTGGCGTTCATAACGGCAATCCCACTTATGTTTTTAAGTGTAGATTTCACTGAAGTTTATTGGAAAAATGTTGGAATTTTTTATTTCACTGTTCAATTTTTGATCCCAGCCATTACAATTATTACTTTTTCTGCTGCAACATCTAGATATTTAAGGCAAAGTATTTTGGATATGCCTGGAGAAGCACCAGGCCAGGAAGCTGTGAAACGGTCTCGTGCAAAAAACAGCAAAAATTTTAGTTATATTAAGCATTGTTTTTGCTTTAACCTATTTACCTAGTTATTTAGTGGAACTTGCAACTGTTATATCAGATTCCGTGAGAGATGAGACTTACATATTAGCTTCATATATAAGCTCTTCATTGTGGTTTATAAATATATGTTTAAATCCTATTTCTCTGTACGTGCTCAGTGGCACATTCAGATATTATTTTGATAAATATCTAATTTGTTGTTACGTATTTAATCTAAAAAATAAACATTTCTTTAAAAGAAAGTCCTCCTCTTTCAGTTTTAGAGAGTCAGATCTTTTGATAATCTAAAGAACATTAATTGAAGGATTAATTCCAATATGAACCCAACTAAAAAATTATAAATTTAGATATTGTTACATAATATTTATAACTAACGCAATCTGTAGCTGGTGAGAAAGATAATGAGACCAAAGAACCAAAATATTGGGACTTCATAAAACACGAATGAACTTATATTTCTTTATATTTTTATAGAAATTGTTCTTTTTGTCTTGGCTACTTTTTAAAATTAACTCTTCAATACAGTGTAACTGAGTGACTTACAAATTTTAGAGAATATAGAGAAGACAAATAGGGTATAATATTCGTAAAGGTATGCATGTCCGGATACACTTCAGACTGATATTTATCTAAATCTTTGTCATTTTATTGCACCATTATTTTTCATTGAATATACTTAAAGGTAGTAACAGTGAAATTAAAATGATCCTAATAATACACACAACAAAGACTGTTGAAAATGCCCTCTAGTTTTAGTGTATGCATTGAAATTTTCCGTGTTTAAAATATATCTTAAGAAATATTCTAACGTTAAAATATGCCTTGCTACTTACAACTGAATATTATCTTACAGAATCTACTACAGCAGAGGTGTAAACATTTAATGACTATTCGGAAGTTTTCGACTTAATATAAGACATTTTTATTTTTGGAGAATGGTTTAGAAAATATATTTTTCCCCCTTATAAAATGCATTACTGTTTCATAAATAAATCTATATCCAATAATATTATAAATCCTTGCATTTAAATATGAATAAGGATTCTTGAATGACACCTTGAAATGTGAAGCAAACCTAATCATTAAATCGTGAGAAAATATGCTCTTTACTCTTCAACGTTAACATTGTTGGTATTCTGGAACCCTTACTCTAATTTTGTCCATGATTTAGATTTTCAATTCATGGACTAAACAAAGTAAACATATCAATATGAAGATGGTCATGATGTTTTGAGAGGTATTATCAGATTCCTCTCGAGATGCACTCAGTAGCTCTGAATATCTGAGGTTCAAATTTCAATACATAAAAATAGTAGACTTGATATTGCTTTTGTATAATGTTAGATAATTTGAAAATGATGAAAAAATCAGATCAGCGGTACTCATTACGCGGCCCGCGGGCCGCATGCGGCTCTTGAAGATATTTATTAAGGCTCTTGGAATAATTTTACCTTCATTACGTTACATTTAAATTCTAAGTATAAAATAATATTATCTTTTTGAAATTCTACAAAACTTTGAATATCCCTGTGTCATTCCGAGCAGTACAGTACCGCACGTGTTCAACAATGCAATGCAATGTCCTGGCTAGTGTTATTGGTTTTGAATATGTGTACGTTTGTTTTTAAAACCGTTTAAACTTCTACATTGTCCGAATCTTTCACAATGAAATATTATACAATTTAGTTTCTATGAACAAGCGACTGGATACTATGTGTTACCTAATCAGTTGAAGTGAAGTGAAGTGAAGTGAATTTCAGTGTTTAATAATGGCTGGTGTTTTTTCGAAAGGGAAAAAGAGAAAACTCGAAGATGAAGGAAGAGTTTTTCAAGATACTTGGGAGCATGCATTTTTCTGCATACCTGCTAAAAAGGAAGGCAGTGCGATGTGTTTATTATGTCGAGACGTAGTTCAAGGTTATAAACGATTTAATCTTAATAGGCATTATAAAACGGTGCATTCAAATTTTGAGTGCAAATATCCTAAAGATTCTAAATTGAGAGCAGAAAAACTAAAAACATTAAAATGCCAATAGTGTCTGAACGGAAAATGATGTTGGATACCGTAAGTGAAAATAAATTGATAACAAAAGCATCATATGAAGTAGTAGAAATTTTAGCACGCAAAATGATACCGTTTGCCGATGCAGAGATTTGTAAGGAGTGTTTTCTAGTCGTTTGTGACACATTATTTTCTAAATTCCCAAATGCAAAACAGATAAAAAGTGACATACAAAGTTACAACTTTCCGATTCTACTTGTGTTAGGAGAGTTAACGAAATGACTGCAGACATGCTCCTTTGTATCTCTCGCGTGAATGTGACTATTTCAGCCTTGCTCTGGATTCGTCCACAGATATTAGTTCCACCTCTCAGTTGCTTTTATTTGTTAAATATCGTAATAAGATAGGGATAATAAAGGAAGAATTTTTAATACCTATGACAGGTCAGACACGGGGAATAGATTTTTTGAAGCAGTTAAATCTTTTTTTGACAAATACAAAATTTACCTAAACAAACCTTTATCAGTGTGCACTGATGGTTGTCCCTCAATGGTAGGTTGTCATACAGGATTCATTTCTCTGTTGAAAAAAACATTTAAATAGAGACCACTTATTAACATACCATTGCATTTTACATCAAGAAAATCTTGCTGCTAAATTTGACGAAACTTTCAGATCTGTGATGAAGAAAGTAATTAACATCGTTAATTTCATTAGATCACGTGAACTAAATCATAGGCAATTCATAGAATTTCTCAAAAAGCTTATTCACAGTATGATGATGTTATTTATCACAGTGAGGTCAGGTGGCTGAGTAAAGGAAGAGGTTTGGAACGATTTTTAATCTTCGCCATGAAATAAAACTCTTTTTAAGTGAACGAGATAAAGAATACCCTGAACTAGACTCTTCTTCATGGTGGTTAAAAGTTTGCTTCCTGGCTGACACAACAGGAATACTGAATGATGTCCAAATTAAAATGCAAGGTACAAATAAACTTATTACTCAGCTCACAAGTGCAATTTTTCCTTTAGACGAAAAATTAAAAATGTATACAGAAGAACTTAGTAATAATGATTTCACTAGTTTCCCATGTTTCCAACATCTTATTGAAGAATATTCAGAGGAATAAATAAACTTGCAACCCTTCATAGAATTGCTCACTGTACTACACCATGATATCAGCGCGAGATTTAATGATTTTAGAAAGTTTCGAAACCCATTTCGATTAGTTGAAAATCCCTGGTCAATAACGACAACAGATGTAACTGGGTTGTCAATTTTTGGTCCTGAGATTAGAAATCTAAAAAAATGAACTTATTGATCTCCAGCAGGATTCAGAACTGGAAGGTATTTTCAAGAGAAACGAAAAACGAATTAAATTTTAGAGTTTTGGAATACAGTTCCATAAAAACAGTTCGAAAACTTGGTATCGTGTTCATATAAAATGCTGTGTCTTTTTGGATCAACGTATGTTTGTAAAATTACTTTCAGTAAGATAAAGTTCATCAAGGGTAAACATAGATCTCGTCTCACCAATGTGAACTTGCAAAACCTGCTGCGGGTATGTGTGGCAAATCAACCAGCTCGTATTGACAAAATTGTGCAGGAGAGTAGCAGAGTTCGACCATCAACTTCACAGCAGTAATCTACACAACTGTAAGTTGCCTTAAAATTATGTACAGTACCGTAATAAAAATAATAATAATAACAATAATAATAATTATAAAATAATAAACAGTTAATTATTAACAAAAATTAAATGACAGTAATCAGTAATTGTGTTTTGTCCATAAATGTAAAAAAATAAAAGCTGCGTGTTACCATGACTGAGAATTGTGAAATTTGGTGCGGCTCTCGAACAGATACGGTTTCTTATATTTGGCTCCCTTGTAATTTCTAGTGAGTACCACTGATCTAGATGAACACCAGTGAACTTCAATATGATCTCGCTCTATATAAAAGTTCCACATTA
Source organism: Diploptera punctata (assembly GCA_030220185.1). Lineage (NCBI taxonomy): Eukaryota > Metazoa > Arthropoda > Insecta > Blattodea > Blaberidae > Diploptera > Diploptera punctata. The sequence goes on from JASPKZ010002881.1 coordinate 37,886, forward strand.
TCCTAACATATAACTAATCACTCATCCACTTATAAATCTCTCCCTCCCTCTCTTTCTATTTTTATCCTAGGTTTCTTCTCCCTTATGGTTAACTTTAAGTTCCCACGCCACTCGGGCCTTATAGGAGCACAAACCTGTTAGGAGAGGATTTCAAACTGTAGATCACACACTCACTTATTTGGCAACACAATGATATGAATGGCCTCCCTGGACGAGTAATAATCTCAATGCTGGTGCCACATCCGAGATAACACGAATATATAATACAAGATACACAATTTACTCATACACTATGCTAAACGCGTACGGAGCGAGCCCGAGTTCGATCCCCAGTCGGGACATGTTTTCTGGGTGAAAGTTTTTTTCTCGAGTTTCTTACTCATCTGTAAGATAAATGTCAGGGAACTTTAATGCCCAAGTTTTCCCCGAACATCATTTGCCCATTACAATCATATATGGCGTTTCTTGCTTTAAATGTTCGTGTTGACTAGGGATGGCCCTGGCGTTGAGGTGATAAACACATTCGGGGATGTCCCACATGTCCTTGTGTTGTTAAAAAAGTATGTCATATAAAGTTTTAAATCCTTTCTCGACTGGTCGTGTACCTGTATGGCCTGCGTAGCGCGGGTCATTATAAATAACTTCAACCCTTAAATTTGCAAACCAATTATCGTATCAGTTATTTAATTGTGGCAGACCGCAGTGAAAACGAAATGGTACGTAAGTGTTATTATTAAGTAAATTGTTAAATTCTGAAAACAATAAATAATCTTTTTTCCATTGTTTTCACCTGTTTTTATTAAAATTGTTGTATGAATGAAACAAATTGATGTATCTTACAATATACTTTTGAATTTAAGGGTTAAAGGAGATTAAATTAAGATAGATAGGTAGACAGGTTGGTAGATAGATAGGTAGTTAGATAGGTAGGTAGGTAGGTAGGTAGGTAGGTAGGTAGGTAGATAGGTAAGTGGATAGGTGAGTATATATATGTGTGTGTAGATAGACAGGTAAATAGGTAGAAAGGGAGAGGGAGAAGTGCTACATGTGGCACTAAGATGCTTCGTCACATAAATCTACATTCAGGAAAAAATTATTTACCATTGACCTGTGATCACTTTTGGATAAAAGTTAAAATTTGCTAATATCTTAAGACAACAAACAACAGTGGTTGTATTAGTCTACAAAGACCGGCATAGGATAGAAGGTATCCTAGTATAGCGAATGGGAAACATAAGATGAGACTTAGAGCGTACAGTCCGCATAATATAAAAAAGTATAGCACGATACACGAAAAAAAAATTACTTAAAGTATATAAACAAGCCAAACTATACTTCGCGCACTGTAAACTGGCGGTTACTTACTTGTCTACATTTTAACCCGTAATAAAGACATCAAAGAAAATCTTGTCTCTGTTGTTTATATCCGCGTTGAGATAGCTTCTGTCGTATGTTACAAGCGACGATTTTGCTGTTAGTTATAAGCTTATATAAAATTAGAATCACTTCTAAGTACAAATTCACATTTAAAATGCTTCTTCTTCAGTAATAACAGACGACTCGACTTTTTAAGTCAGTACTATCAATTCACCTCTTGTTTCTCCAAGTAAAATGACGTCACAAATCCCCAAATTTAGAGTACGCGAGGTATACTTTTATAGAAGTGCTTGAGAAGTAGATGTCAAAGATCGTAGTTCGGATACATGCCGATCCTATTCCGCCGTTTGTAGACTAGTACTGAATAAACGAAACTTTATGAACATGGATTTACTATATGAAAATTATCTCTATCTTCTCTAATAATTTGTATGTCATGTTTTAGCAAATGGAAATAAACTACGATATTTTTGTCGTAATTAAATGACACAAATATTTTATTGTTTCTATTTTTTCGATGTACGTGTGTATATGTACAGCCTTTGAAAAAAATGATGGCGCATCTCCTGATGGCGGAAAGTTTTGAAGAGCGATTCACACCAGTAAGTTGTTACGTGTGTTTCCTCCTTTGAGGTCAAATTTGGCGGCGCGGATTAAGTCGTTCTTTATGCAGTATTCGTATCGTTCGCTTCAGTAGAGCAGTCGGTAAATGCTCTCTTGCGACGATCCTGGTCAGGATTTTTTTAAATTTTTAATTATGTCGTTAATTGTCATATGCCAACATGATACCAGGCTTCGTTATTTAAATAAATTTATATATATATATATATATATATATATATATATATATAGGGAAATAAATGAATTGAAGGAAATAGTTCATATATATAAAAATGAATAACGATCGTAACGTCTCATTACTTTATTTATAAATCACAAGACTTAACAAGATAGTTTATTTCCACAACTAATGCAAAACGCGTCTGATTAATTTAAATTGAGTCAAGTTAATATCTAATTTGATTATACAAGTAAGTCCTGGAGTATTGTATCGCTTCATACAGACAGGTTTTAGCAGCGACAGTTGTGATCTAGTGGAGTAGATTCTGTTTCCCATGCATGAGGTCACGTGTTTGATCCCGCTGTCTTGTTTTCTTCTCTCTGTCGTCCTCATTTCAATTAATTTTCTTTGTTTGTTTTTTCTTTTGTTTTGCTTTGTTTTATTTACAGCACTTACCGCACTACTTATTTAGGCGAAATTATTTTCCATTGCACACACAAACGAAATAGAACGGATTTAGTTTGTCAAATAGTTATATACTTGTGAACCAAATAGCATGACCTCTGACCATGCGCTGTGGATTCGTTCTGAAATTTGAAAATTGTCTGTGCGCCATCAATTATTTCAAAGGCTGTATATAAAAATGGTACAATTTACTTTTTCCCATTTATATCATAAAACAGTAATCTATTTTATGAATGTGTTCATGTAGAGTACAATCCGAATATGTTTAAACACTTTCACATTACAGAGGAAAGAAAGTTAATGAAAAGGCAGACTACTGTACTTTCTTAAGTATTGTACACAAAGAACGTTCTTAAAGAGCAGGCAGTACAATTAGAACACTAATTTTGTTATGAGTTTAGACCTTATGCACTGTAATGGAGATTACTTCAGTGTAAACAAAAATAATCCTTACAGTGATATCAGAAAACATTTATGTAACACATAAAAAATTTGACATTATTTTTAAGAACTGGCAATAATGCACAACTGCCTGAGGGTGTCTGAGCTGATTGCATGATAAGATACTAGTGTGTGAAGACTGCATGTTACCTGATTCATTGACTTTCGAGTTGGCTCAATAGAATCGAAGTTGTATATATATTTACAAAGTATACACGTATAAAATAAACAATTATTGTATATAGGACGGTTAAAGGTGCAGTGGCGTAGGTAGCCTACTTAAAAATATTTTTTTAATTCCTACTAAAGAGTAATGTAATTTC